>JAIUCU010000353.1:736332-1001306 GCA_020226215.1 Sindora glabra
AGTGATGCGGTGGATTTAAGACACATAACAAAAATTGATCCTAACCTTTAATTCCATAAGTTATTTTTTCCTATTCAGTGGTACGATATCTATAGATAAAAGTTAGATCCATCTACAAAATCGCTTATTAGATAAGTATTAGAATGGTACGAGACGTTTGTTGATAGAGTTAGAAACTTTGTTGATGAAAAAGGTTTAGTGAGATGTTTATGTAAGAAATGTGTTGTTTCAAAATTTAGGAACATTGGAGGCACATATCATAGATAATGGATTTCACCTATTATACACAAATTGGATATACCATGGTGAAACAGATGCTTCCACTTCCAGGGGAATGAGGGGAGTATCTCTTGATGATAGGATGAATGGTGCATATTATACACAATTTCATCGGCCCTTATAAAACTAAAGAAATAGTTTATGATGAAGGAGAGGGGAATAAGAACGTATTCGAGAGGGACATTGGATTGAATCATAATAGTTGTGATGATTTATTTGCACAAATGAAAACAAAATTGTATCCAGGCTGCACATCATTCTTAGCCTTAAACTTTCTAGTGAAACTCATACACTTGAAGGTGTTACATTAGTGGACTAACAAGTCATTTGATGCTCTTTTAAAGTTATTGAAAGAGGCACTTTCGATGGATAATAAATTGCTTGAATCATATTATAGTACAAAGAAATGGCTCAACAAGTTAAGGCTAGGGTATGAGACAGTCCATGTGTGTAAGCATGATTGTGCACTTTCCTAGAAAGAAGAAGCTTCGAAGGATAATTCTCTAATCTGTGGGAAGAGCCAATGGGTCAACAAAAACATGAAAGGAAAAAAGGTGCCTCAAAAAGTGTTTCAGTATTTTCCATTAACGCCTCAGTTAAAGCAATTGTATGGATTAAGACATACTATAAAGGATATGACACGACATTATACAATTAGGTCAACAAAGGATGGGGTAATGCAACATTCTGTTAATGGGGAAGCTTGGTAGGAATTCGATAGGAAGCATCTTGACTTTTCTGTTGACTCGAGAAATGTTAGGTTAGGCTTAAGTGTAAATGGATTTAATTCTTTTGGTGATAGGAACTTGTCATATAGTATGTGGCCACTGGTTGTGACTACCTATAACTTGCCACCATGGATTTGCATGTCTTAATTTTTTTTATGTTGACTTTATTAATATCAGGGCCTCAGTTGCTAGGCAAGGATATGGACGTCTTTCTAAAATTGGTTGAAGAGGAGTTAAAGCATCTTTAGGAGAGGGGGTTGAGACTTGAGATGCTAATTAATACAAATACTATGTTTAACATACGGGTTACTTTGTTGTGGACTGTAAATGATTTTCCTGCTTGAAGTAATTTCTTTGGGTGGAGCGGACAGGGTTATAAAACATGTCCTACATGCAATAATGATACTCCATCAATTCAAGATAGGGGAAAATTGCTTATGTTGGTCATCGTTATTAACTTCCAAGGAGTCACACATAGAGAAATCGAAAGGAATTTAATGGAAAGCTAAAGAAGAGAGTCACTCCTCATCCTGTTACTAATAAAATTGTCATGGATTAGTTGGGTAAGGTGGCATAGACATTTCCTAGTAAACATGTTTAATTTGGCAGTATAGAGTGGAAAAGGGGTGCTGATGAGCTTAATTGGAGTAAGAGAAGCATATTTTTTGACTTCTCGTATTGGCCAATAATGATCTTGAGGCATAATATTAATATGATGCACGTCCAAAAGAATGTATGTGACAATATTTTGGGTACATTATTAGATATTGAGCATAAGACAAAGGATATGTATAATGTGAGGTGGGATTTGACAGATATGAAGATAAGGCTAAACTTGTATCTATATGAAGAAAAGGGCTAGCTCTTCAAACCATATGTTGCATACACCCTCAACCAGGAATAACGAATATGGTTTTGCTAGTTTATAAAAAATGTGAAATTTCCTAATGGATTTGCTGAGAGTCTTAAGAAGAATGTGACTGATCGTGATATAAAGTTGAAAGAGTTAAAATCACATGACTGTCATGTTATTATACACAAGTTATCAAGACCTTCAGTTTAAGCATTTTTGCCGACAGAATTATTATATTTGATTGTGGAGTTATGTAATTTTTTCAACCAAATATGTGCTAGAACTCTTAGTAGAAAGGATGTTTTACAAGCCAAGCAAGATATTGTCATCATTTTATGCAAGCTTGAAAAGATATACCTTCTAGTATTCTTTAATATAATGGTTCACCTATTAATGCATTTACCCAACGAAGCATTACAGGGTAGTCCTATTCATTTTCGATGGATGCACCTATACAAGAGATATATAAAAAAGTTAAAGGATTTTGTTAGGAATTGTGCTCGACTTGAAGATTCAATTGCAGAAGGATATGTTGTTGAGGAGGCGTTCAGATTTTGTTCATGTATCTAGAAAGGATGGAAATTAGATTCAATTAGCCTGATCAAAACTGGAAGTAGCATCCAAACATACAAAAAGGGCATTATCAATGTTTCAATCTCAATGTTAACCTTGGAAAAAAAGATCATATCTCACTTTGATAGGAGGAATTGAGATATTGCCATACAGTACATCTTGATTAACTGTGTGGAGATCGAAAAGTATCTTTGGTGAGTTTTATATTTATTCATAGATTTCTCCTAAATAATTGCAGTGAACTAAAATACTTATATTCTGTAGTGAGCATTGACAAGAGCTCAAACAAAGTGGTGTTGATAACATATATGAGTTATAGAGAACAAAATTTCTTGCATGATTTTAATCTAAGGTAAAAGTTTATTTTTTTTCTAAATGTGTTATATCAATCATGTAAATATTATTCCTTACTTGTAATTTTTTCCCAATTTAACTTTTCATAGAAATACTTTTTTCATAGATGTACATTTACAAAGAAATGGTTCTCTTGAAGCCACTGAAGAGTTACTATCGTTAGCTTTTGACCCTAGTTCTACTATTATAATATGCTTAACATTTATTGTTAATGGAATGCGCTTTGTAGTTGAAACTTAGGATGTAAAGCATAAAACATAGAACAGTGGCATTTCCATTTTGAGAGCTGACGGTAACATATTTTATAGTGTACTAGAGGACATTATGGAGCTAACTTATCTAAACAACTACATTGTGAGTTTATTCAAATACAAATGATATGATATTAATCCTAGGAAGAAAAAGCTTTACATTGATAAGAACATTACAAACATCTTTGTCAACAGGCAATGGTATAGAAATGACCCTTATATTCTTGCAACTCAAGCACAACAAATCTTTTATATCGAGAATCTTCTTAATAGGCCAAATTGGAGGTTCATCTATACTATTGTGAATTGCAACATATGGGATCTACTTGACGATGATGTCAATGTACAAGACTCCTCATTTTTGTAGGAAAGAAACTCCTCCAATTTTAATCTTACAGTTGATTTTGGAGATTTCCATTAGTTAACTTGAAGGATTAGAGAAATGATCCTTCAATCATTTCACCTTTTACGAATATTGGGTTTGCGACAAAGGGAGTGAACATTTTCATCAATGATAATGATAACTTTGAAGAAGAAACAATTAAAGATTATATGGAGAATGTGCTTTTACAATTTAATAATGGTGAAGAAACTGATGACCATAAGGATAAGTTTATTAGGTTTACCGACACCGAATCAGATTAGGAAACAATTGCTTTTTTGCATGACAACTCACAATTGTGTAAGAGTTATTATGTAATTTCATTATATGAATATAATAATTTTTATCTTGTCATTTGATTCAATTATGGGCTTTTCTCTCAAATGTTTACATAATGTGTATTATTCTAGTCATGATGGACATCAAGGCATGACACCATGGAGGTGATGTTAGAGGAGATCCTCTATGTCAGCCCACTTACATTCCCTTATAGTGTGAGGGATTAGGTATCTTTTATAACTATCCACACTTTTGTTAATTATCTATTAAATATGAATTTATAGTATGGATAATTTTTATTATTCATTAAAGCTGTAACTCCAAGAAAGAGGGATTCAAATAGGTCCTTTAGGCTATACGAAAAGACGGAGAGGAAAGGGGAAAGACCAATGCCTGTACATTTTAATACAATAGGTACATGACATATAGTTAGTGAGAATGCTAGCCATCTCTTCTACGACAGAGGTAGCATTATTCGAGCATATGTGCTGCTTTATTATAAATCATGGCAGTTGATGCCCCAATAGCTGTGGAAGAGAGTTATGCAGTTTGCGCAAGTATCCATCTCCTCCTTATTTTAACCTAGTTATATTTCGTATTGAAAATTTTGAACATAGTTCTCACTAATTTGTTAAATGTCTTTTATTATAATCCCACTTTAAGTTCCAGGGCATTATTAAGGCTGAACAGGATAGAGCACTCAGTGGCTTGATGCGGAGTGCTGTTAACCTGTACAAAGATTAGAAGTATAGGTTGAACAAGAATTTTTTAGAGCATGGGGACGATTGGGACTAAGATTTCAACTTGGACCGTGTTAGGCACTTTGTGCCACGATCTGTCTTGCCTCAGGCGTGGCAAACAGATTGTGGCAGAGGTGTATGGATTTCTTCGACAGCAATGATTACAGGGTAAACATGATATTTAATAAAATTATATTAATATTTCATATATTTAAATTATAAATGTACTTATATTATATCATTATTTCTTAATTTGTAGGAGCTGTCTACAAGAAATGCAGATAACCTAACAAAAAAGGTGGTGAATGATTGGCATGGATCGAAATCAATTGCTATACATCATTATGATAATGTAATTTAACTTGTTATTCATTATTTAAATGTATAATTTGTTACTAATTCAATAATTATATTTATCCTTTCTTTTTCTTATACAATATGAATAGAGAAATAAAGAGATCAATGAGTTGCAGTTGGTGCTAGAAAAATTTCAAGGATCGGCACACGTATAGGACAAGGAAATGGGTGCATCTGACCCTCATAGAGTAGTATATAAGTATCCTAAACTTTATATTTTAATAATACAAATTTTATTATAGTTTGTATAATTAATTCTTGTTTTAAAAATTTAAGACGAGGATGATTGAGTTGATGACTAAGCTGGTAACCCAGCACACGCAATCTAGTGTATCATCCATTGGCTTGCCTAGCACTCCTGTATGAATCAATGAGGTTGCCATTGTTGTTGAGGTGCTTGACATTCATTGAGGATACAGAAAGGCGATTGGTAGTGTGCTGGATGGCTAGACATATTATTCATTGGGCACCTCTAGCTCTAGGGGGATCTCTCACAACGTGTCCCAAATAGGTGAGTTGCAGGAGTAGCTAAGCTCTGGGGGGAGCTTTCACTACATGTCCCAAATAGGTGAGTTATAGGAGCAGCTGGAGCAAAGTCAAGAGCAGTTTCAGCAGAGTCAAGAGCAACTTCAGTAAAGTCAGTTGTTGATTCAAGAGTAGTAGTAGCAGATGCAACAGTAATTCGGGACATACTTGACGGAGCTAACTTCTACACTTAGATAGTAAGGTCTCATACTACCTATGCTACCATTTGTTGTTGCACTACTTGGGCCGAGCAGATTTGTAGTTGTACCCTCTGCCCAGCTAGTTGGTCCCTCCCAGTCTGCCGATTCATCCCAGCCACTCTTTATGTATTGTCCACGTTACTAGGAGGATGATGATGATAGTCCTAGCATGGATAACGATACATCGGGTTATCTGCATCTTCTTTTTCCTTAGATTTTGTATTTAGGATTGTTTTCATGTACAAATATTTATATAAATCATGTACATAAATTTTTTTTATATATGTTTAAACAATTTTACAATTATTTTACAAGCATTCAATTTTTTTATATGGATTATGTGATTTTATTACACATTACTATTGATATTGTTAGCATATTTGAAATAAAAAGTATTATTATATAAAATTATAGAATTTAAATTATATAAGATTAAACTGAAAATTATCAAATTAATTCAATTTATTTGAAATAAAAGGTATTATTATCTATATTATTAAATAAAATATATTAATTTAATTACATTTTAAAAAATTATTATAAATTTTTACCAATGATAGAATATCATCTAAATAAAAAATGAAAAAAATATAGAATTATTTTTAGTGATGACAAAATAGTCGCTAAAAGTAATTTTATATTTTTTTATTTTTTTGATTTTAAAGCTTTTAGTAATGATTGTGTCATCGCTGAAATTCAAACTTCCGTCGACGATGTAATTGTCGATAAAAATTTGATTTTCAATGACAATAGAGTTATTGCTGAAAGACTTAATATTTGAAATTTGAATTGGCTTTCTATGACGATTATGTCATCGCGTCAGTAAAAGCCTCATTTTTATTGATGGCATTTTGTTGTCAATGTAGGTTATTTTAGCAATGAATTTATACTGATGACATTTTCAGCAATGACTTTTTTTTCTACAACGATTGAATTATTTTTAGCAATGGCTAATGTTGTTGTTGATGGTTTCTTTTCCTGTGGTGATATCTTTCAAACACAAAAAATCATATTTCAATTATGAATCAACATATCTTTTAAACATGAATTATAGTGTTTTTGCATATAAACGTTATATATCTTGAACATGGATTACTATATTTTTTAGATACAACCTTCTCACATGTACTCTTGCACCCGTATGTGTTTAGAGGTTTTTCTTTTATTCAATCAATTTAAATTTGTTTTATTTTTTACTAGTTCGTTATGCATTGTTACACCTAACAATTATATTTTCTAAGGTACATACGTAAGTGCTTGAGCAATTTAATTTATCCATGAGTGAGATTTTTTTTTATTTTGATATTAAATATCATTTAGAAACTTAGAAATTCAGTATCAATTAAAATGATTGAAAATTTGCAAATACAAATTTTAATATATTAATATTTTGCAAGATGTATCATAACCCCTTTTATTTAGATTAAATATGACTTATATTTGGTTTTTTGGAAAAAGGAAAAGTGGAGTCCAAAATTTTCCAATCCCTTTTCTATTAGTCATAGATTAATAATATGTCTCTTAAATGAGACCAAAGATAATTTTCATCCCTAACATTTATCTTAAAAATAACATTCAACTAATAATGGGTCTTTGTTGATATCAAAAAATTGTAACAAATCTGAATTCTGAAAGCAAATTTATTATGAAAGGATTTGGAAATAGCACAACAACCTTCTCGAAGGTCAGTATTATACACTAAATGGTGAAATCCTATGCAATTGTATGTTTTCAACTTTGCCAAACTGAAGATATTGCTGAAACCACTTTTTTTATCTTTATATGTAAACTCAATTCATGGCAAGTTGGACTTGCATTGCCTGCCGTTGTTGAAGTGCTGCAAAAGTCTGTTGAGCATATAAAAGCGAGGAGCTAGCATGTCGCCATAAGGGATTGTTGTGTCGTCTGCTGAACCTGCTTGTAAGGTGCTCCTTGCTGCATTATCTCACTAGGAGGGTACTAAAAATTATCACTCAAATGAGTTGTAACGCACCCAAACCAATAATTATCGCGCCTGTTCTTGGGGGTTACACAGTTTTTTTTTTTTCCTTTTTTTTAAACAAGGGGGAAAATCACCTCAATTCATTGCTAAGCCCAACCACACATATTAAGGATTATTCAGAGATACTGAAGCATCAAAATAGAGCTAATATGTTCTGAGCTATGATTCAAAAATATTGTACTAAACAACATTGCCAAAAGCATGTACCAATCTAATTAGGCATAACTGGGGCTATGGCGAGGAATCTGCTATTGCAGCTAGGTACACGAGGTTTCTCTATTACCTTGCATGATTCCTGAAACAATAGCCAAAGGATGATTTAACCTTGTAAAAAACATTCGCAGCATACTCCATTTGGTCATATGTTTTTGGTTAATTGGTTCTAATTTCTCAAAGTGAACTTTAAAGAAGCCAACATACTTGCTAGCACAAAGTTGAAATAGTTAAAAATTCCCAGCTTCAATGTCATGAGTTTCAACAACCATTCATAAACTACTCAATAATGCAACAATGTTTATAATAATTCTGGCAAATGCATTATAGGACCCAAGTAGTTTCCTACCGAAATTTAGTTATGCATATGGTAAACTTGAGAACTAAATCCAGCTAATGCTATGGCAAAGAGTATGTGGAAAGCCACAAGCTTGGTTTAGCAATTGGCATCACTAACTAATAATGTAGTGACTGAAATATGATGATGATGACCCAGTCAGACATCCACAAAATGCTAAAAATGGTGGGGATGAGCATCAGGATAATTCTATACTTTGTTTAATAATCTATGCAAATAGAATGACAAAGAAGAAGAAGAAGGATTAATGCTTTGGTGTACATGAAATCAAGGCAAACGAGAAGCAGAATATGGACTTTAAAATTAGGCTGATTCCAAAAGCACAATACAAAGCTTATTTTGTTGCAACTAATATGTAATTGACCTTAATGTTTGTGTCTTTTTTGTATGACATCTACATGTTTTTGAATTCTTACATTAGAGGGGAAAATATAAATGATTTTGTGTTTGTGGACTCTTGGAATTATTTGCCATTAATATTTACTTCTTTCATTTTTAGTTAGTTGTTGTCCTTCATCATTCCTAAAATAATATGTCAAAGATGTAATTGAAATAATAGCTATCTCTTAATTCCCTCAGTCACCTAAACTAACCCCTAATTACAACAAAAAGAAACGTACTTAGCAATACAATCCCTTGTTCTCTTATACGCTAGTGATCAGAGAAAATAAATCTTTTGCATAATGTCTTATTTTTGTTAGTGTTTTCATAGGTGCTGCAACAATTATGTTAGGCCAAGAAGCTATTTTGTTTATATGATGTTTTATTACATTTAATTTTTGGATGCAATGCCTGACAAAATAATAGCTGAGAATCTTTTAAGCATCCTTGTCAACACACTTGTTGAGAATAAAAAATCTTGATCAATTTTTGGAGAAGAGAAATCTAGAACCGTGGGCTTTCAATTTAATGGACTGCTTGAACAACAGAAAAAACGAAGACTAACCTCCAAAGTCTTTCAGTGCAGAAGATAATTGAAGAAGCTAACCTCAAAAATCTTTCAGTGCAAAAGCTAATCGAAAGTTGTTGCCGGCAAAATTGAAGCATGAACCCTCGAAAAAGCTAATCATATAAATTGAATAAAAAAATTAATTTAAGTTGCAGAGATTCAACATAAAATCATAGAAATCAAACAAAATAAAGGAAAACACAAAAACAATAGGCCTGAATTTCATCGATTTCCATCCTTTGAAATGAAGAGAGTTCGGGCAAAACAGACAGAGCAAATAATATTTACATGATACAGTATAATTGTGGATCAGTTGAAGAAAACCCAGCCCAATGTCTCCTTCAACTTTATTTTGATAATTAAAGAATGTTAGACGAGGGTCATTTCATAATTTCTTAAAATTGTTAAGAAATGGTAAAACTCGGTCAATCTAAAGTCTAACATTGTATATCAGCCATCCATCAGGTGATGCATGGCTACACTACTATTCTGGTGGTGTATGCAAGTCTATATATAAATTAGACCTCTTTCTCTAATTTTTTGCTTTATCACTGGTGAACTCAACTTTGCAGCAAGTGATTATTCTCTTCTTTGTTGAGGTACTTTTCAATAGATATCCCCAAGCCAAGTCGAATTCAAATGTTCTTTGCATTGAAACTTGCTTTTCCTTCAACCATTTTCTACATCTTTTTGGTCCATACTTTGAGTTTTATATAGTATGTATATGCTGACATTCATATTACAGGGAAAGCCTACTTTGCTTAGGCAAGAGGACAACAAATAGTAACTAAGAGCATGCTATTACAAAGAATACAAAAAAAGATGTAAAAAAATGGTGACCTCCAAATGCATCATTAGACGTAGTATTGTTGATGTTTTGTTAACTAACAAATTTTTCTACTTGTATCCCGGTTCTTTGTCATGACCAATATGTAGCGACAATAGTACTTTTTTTCCTCTTTTTTTCTACATTCAGAATATCTTTATATTTCTTCATATTTTTTTATTATGGATGAGACTAATTTTTATTTGGTGCGTAAGGAATAATTGTTAAACCCTTCCTAACAAATATGATTTTAAGAATCAAATTCAAGATCTTTATTGGACCTAAAAAGTCTTAGTCTATTTCTATTGAGCCAACCAATTATTGGTTACTTTTCAGTTTTTAAGACATTAGAATTTCTACTTTCTTTCTTCATTATAAGAAAATTTGTGTTTAATGATGAAATATTTGCAATAGACTTAACAATGGAATTCGTGTTGATAAATGAATTTGTAAGCCCTAAATATGTTGTCATTTTAGTGACGAGCATTGGACATCCATCGCTAGTGTTTTTATTTTATTGAATTTTCCAAATTTTATTACTAAAAGCTAGATCTGTCAATAACGAAATCAGCAATGGATTTAAAAATTTTTGTTTTTAAAAAAACTGATTGAATTTGCAATGAATTCGGGTACAAAAATTTAAAATTTTGTTTGAGGGTAAATTGAAATTTTGCTACAATTAGAAATGCATGTCTTAGAATCCATCGATAATTTTGTTGATCATGAAAATGTACCATTTTATTAACATATATTAGTGATAAATTTATCCATCACTAATTCTATCAGTAAACAAGATGATATATCAAAATCCAACACCAACCCCCGCATTTTTCCCTTTCCCTCTCTCTCTTTCTCTCCTTCTCTCCTCTAACCTTGCATTGTTGCTACTATTTTGCTCCATTGTTGTTGCTGCTTTCCACCACCATAAAGAGTTTCCTCAAAAGCTATAGTAACTTTTAATTGATAAGTTTTCTCCACTTTATGAATTTTTGGTAGTTTTCTAATTTGGGTTAGTTTTTAGAGTTTAGGCTTAATTTGTTACTTATTCAAACTTAATTGTATACTAGATATTAGATTTGTATGATTTTGAGCTTGATTTCTATGATTTTGGTCTAAATTAGTTTTAGGGTGTTTTCCCCTTTCTTTCTTCTTGTGATTCCAAAATTTCAATTCATTATAAGATTATGATTTTTGTTACCTTGTGTTTGGATTTGAAATTTAAAAATAGTAATTCAATTATTGAGAAATTTAAGTTTTACAAGACAAAATGTTATTTATAGCAATAAGTGGATAAAACTTATAAGTTACTTGAATATTATAAGTGAAAATTTTAAATTATCATATTTGTAATTTTAAATTCACCCAAAATAAATATAATTTTGCAAATTCTTCATTTATTTTTAAAACATCATATTGAATATCATCCTCATTCATGAAAAGTAAGCAAAATCATCCTTTTCTAATTCAATTATTGAAATTGAATTGTGTAAAACCTCAAAATTCTCAATATTTCCTAAATGCTATATTTAAACACAACCTTAGTGCTTCTCTTATTTCTTGTATCACATTAGCTTACAACATTTCATTATAAGCTAACATAGGCTTCACAAAACAAATAACCACATTTAAATAGTATTGTTGCTTAATCATATATATAAATATATATACCATTAGCCATGGCACCTTTATGTTATAAGTTTATTTTCTTTGCAATCTATTTCTGTTAGAATTAAAGAAGCAAGCTATGACATTGAAATTAATTCTTATGAAGTTAGAAAATAAAAATTAACTTTAGTTATTTAGTGTTGGTACTAGAATTAAGTTTCATGTGAGATAGTATTTGGTAAGTTACTAAATTGAAATTAATTCTTAAGGAAGTTAAAAAATTAAAATTTAGTTTTAGTTTTAAGGCTAGTACTAGAATTAATTTTTAGGTGAATTAATATTTGGTAAGTTACTAAATTAAAATTAATTCTTAGGAAAGTTAGAAAATTAAAATTCATCACTTGGAGGTAGATCATTCACTTCCATTAGGGGGGATAGCCATAGGCTCAACATTGCAATATCACGTTAGTTACTCTATCATTCTCGGCCACTATTAGCACTAACCTATCGACATCCACAACCTAATTGCAAATATCCTTGCAATTATTTGGGTAGGACTCCTAGACTTCTTCATTTATTCTTGATCAAATAGTCTCTTCCTAACTTCCTAGTTAAGACCTTACTTAATAGGTTATACAACACTTTGCTTTATATTCGAGACACCCTCCAACACATCCTTGGGGTGTTGATCTAATTGATGGTTGGATTTAGGTACATCTAGATAGCAACTTATAAATATTGGTTTGCATTCAATTATTTATTTGTAATAATTTGTATGAATTTTTAACATCTATTATAAATTTGTATTGTTATAATATTTGATTAAATTTGGTTAAAGGTTGATTGTTATGTCTACTTATGGTCCCATTAAGGTTATAACAAAGATGATATAAGCGCATTTCATGGAGTTGACATTCACCGATACTAACATATCCTAAGGGCTTAAAGACAAGTGGTTCAAGAAATGAATAGTATTTATATTTATATTATAATTTAGCAAATATTAATATTTGAGTTCAATTATTCAATGTCTGTAGGCCATCTATAAGTGGTAGTTTGAGGCTAACATATGATTAAAAAATTTTTTACCTATAAAGTTGTAGTTATTTACAAGGGCATAATGAACTAGGTATGGAAAGGCTTGCTAAAAAAGTCCAAATACATGATTAATGATATTTTTGAGAACATCAAGAAGAAATGGTTTGAAGATGTTGAGTTTAAGAGAAATCAAAAAGTTAATAAAAAACATAGCATCTATTATTAAAAGAAGCTTACACACTAGCAATTCTATCTCCATTTTAAAGTATAAAAGGAATATGGTAGGTTTTAATTAGTTTTAGGTTAAAATTAGTTTTAGCATTGGTTTGTTCCAAAACTAACTTATGTATTTTTATCATAACATGTCAAATAGCTAGCCTTGGCCAGATGCTTATTGATCTAGAGGTGTTTTTGCACACTTACATGTGTGTCACTTTGAAAGGCACCTAATTGTATATAGGTAAGAGATATTAGAAGACCTAAGTAAGATTTAAATATTATTTGTAATATGTATTACATTATAGTTTTATCCATGAAAAGTGTTTAACCTTAAAATTTAATTTTGTAGAAGGAGTATTTTGGGATGATGGAGACACAGTTTTCTCAAGCATCACTTAATAGTGGTAAGAGTTCCCTAACATAGGTTAATGAAACCTTGCTATGGATAGAGACAATAAGCAGTTGGAACAAAAAGGCTCACATTTATGGCATAAGATTAAAGGTGCGCAAGGTTATTAGCCTATCATTTGCCATTGCTAGATCATGCTTGTAGCTCAAGCTATAACAACTACAAAGCATTGTCAAATGACAAAATGTGGAGATTAAGGTAGTATGAAAAAGGGTGACAACATAAGAGCAACAAATGATTGAGCAGTACTAGCATATGCTAGTAGATTTAATCTAGAAGATGGAGATGAGTGGCTTAGCACCTTTATCATTGGTAGCTAACTAGGGACATAGGCATTAGGGGAATGACTATTAGCAAGATATCAAGAGTTAAGCTCATAGTTTTTAGAATTTTGTATTTTTTTTAATTTTGTACTTATATTGGATTTCATTGATTTTTGTTTGAATATTAGATTCCATTCATTTTTTATTTTTTTCCGTTATATAAATAAAATATTCACATACAATTTTATTTTATAAATTTTGATTTTAAATTTTGATTGTTGAATGTGTATTTGATTTAAAAAAATCCAATATAACACAACATGTTTATTGTTTGCCTTACTAGAAAAACAAGCAAAATATTAACAAATATTCCTCAAATTAGTAATAGATTTATGAACAATGATGCCACTAATTTGCAAAAATTAATTTAGTAATGGATTATAAACTAGTGATAGATTTATTCATCCTAAATTTAAATTTAGTGATGGAAACTCTATTAATAAGATAAGGATTATTGATGGAAAAAGCCATCAATAATTCATTTTGTCATTCATTTTCGTTCGCCATAATGTCACAAAATTAGCAATGGATATAACTATTCCATCGTTAAATGAATTATTGACACACCATTTACCAATACTTCTTATTTTCTCAATACATTTTTCAATAAATATTTTAGCGATGAATTTTTTTGTTGTTAATTAACATTTTTTTAGCACTTGCCATTAATTGATAATAAAGACAAATGTTACAAATGGGTATATAAAAATTTCTTTGGTCAACAATGATTAAATATTAGTTTTATGTATGAAACTTACTTAATTGAAGATGAATAATAGGGTTACAAACAAATTGAATTGAGCTGAATATTTATAAAAGCTTGAATTCATAAAAAATAAATGAACTCAAATTCGAGTAGAACATCATTAAACTTGAATAGTTTGAACTTGAGCTTAAGCCTAATTTGAACACAAGCTTAGATGAGTTTATACAAACTTATTTGAGTAGTATATTTTTAGGCCTCAATTTACAATCAAACTTGAATTATTTGAATTCCAATCTAGTTTATACAGTCTTACTTGAATAATTTATTATTTCAATTGAAATTAAGCATTTAAAATTTTATTTTTCACAAATAAATCAAGCATCATTTTTTTTACTTATCAATATAAATTTTTCTATAACCGTTAAATCCATTAAAAATATCATCACAATTATCACATAAATAATTACATATAATAAAAAGTAACATATATTAGAAAACTAATTGTTTCGACCAAAACATCTTCTTTGTTCATGCAACCTCACTGACTAGTATAATTGAATTTTGTATGTATTATATTATTTATATCATATAAAAATAAAAATACATTTTACTATTAAGCTTATTTAAATTCACAAGAAGTTCAAGTCAAATAATATAAAATTTAAATTTGACTTGTATATTAACAGAGCTCAATTTATTTAAACTTGATTCATTTAAAATTAAATTTAAATCGAATTTTTTAGTAAATAATATAACTTAACTTGTTTACGTCTCTAACTAAGAATACATGCTGTTTCTATGAAGAATATATACCTTTTCTTTTTGTGGTGAATTCTGTCGTTTGCTGATACAAGTTTTCTATAAAGGATAGTATAATAGTCAAGGAATGTTGTTTGGATTTAATTGGTGCAATAAATTGTGAATCCGGATGCTTTTCATTTTCTCCATTTCCTTTTATTAATTTTAAAGAAATAAAAAGTATTTTTATTTTAGAACTCACTTTTTATTTTATTAGAACATACAATTTATAGTAAAAAAAATTTATCTATAAAATTTATTCTCCTGTTTCTAAAAATAGGTAAGGATCCAAAGACATAAATTCCGAACGAGCACGAAGTAACATCATTTACAATTTTTTTTAAAAAAAGGAAAACATTTACATTGCAAGTTTAATAATAATTCTTTGTTTGATTTCACATCCAATTAAAAACTGTCAAAATGGACTGAAGTTTGCAAACTCACTTGTTAGCCTACGAATTTCAGAGGATTTGACCTGACTTGTAAAAGCCTATAATTACAAGCTAGCCCAAGTACATGTCAGACTGGGTTGTATTTTTATTTATATTTTCAAATCTTATATAAATAAATATTTTTAATTCATATAAAATTACACTCCTGTTTTTTATTTTTAATTATGTAGGTTTATATTATAAAAAATTTATAGATAATATTTTCATTTTATAAGTATTTTATGGTTTATTTTTTGTATATATAATATTTTTTTAGATCTTATATTGCTTTAAATTATACTATAATCGATTTATAAATAAATATATAATATTTTTAAGTAATTTAAATTTTATATTAAAAATAAAAAAATAAAAAATATAAATTCCATAAACTAACCTGAATCCACAAAAATGAAATTAAAATCTCTAAATTAAAGGCTCATATAAAAATGAACAAAACTAACTTGATCCATTTAACGATGAACCAGTAAATTAAGTCTGTGCATTGCACGGATGAGGATTTAATAAAAAATTAAAAATTAAAAAACATCGTAATTTATTTATATACTAAAATATTTTATTAATTTATAAAAAATGAAATTTAAAAAATATAAATTTTGTATCATTTTATTGTTAAAAATTTTATTATATGTAGTTTATATAATTTTATAATAGTAAAAATAATGATAAAAAAGAATATTCATATAATTTTGGCATTTAATAAATAACACAACTTATTTTTCAACTCAATATTAACTAAGATTTTTAGACATAATTCTAATATTTCTTAATACAAAATAAACAATAAATAATTAATATTATTCTATTTTCACATTAATGAATAAAATTAATGTTATCAGATCTAGGTTGCATTTAGTTTTTTTATCTTTCATGAGAAAAAAAATTGCACATAATTTTTTTCTAACTATGCATTGTATAATTTATGAATTTTGTTTAAAATGTGTCATAGCTATTAATTCAATTTATATATTCAATATTCCACTATTTATCTTTATAACTTTATATAAATTATAAAATTAATTAAACCAAAATATATAAATAGATTTTATACAATCACTTATATAATATTTTGTTGTGAGAAAATTCTTTTTTTTAATTTTTCTCAGAATTTTTAGTTATATTTATTTTTTAATAACATAATATCTTTATAGTCATTAAAAATATAAATAAATTTTAATTTAAAATAAATCAAATTAATTTAAACATACACAATATTATTTGATCAATTAAAGTAGTATCATTTCTAGGTTTTTTATATCAATGCATTTGAATATATATTTTTTAAAATTTTACATGAAAACAAAAAATTTAAATTCAAAAGTAAAAAATATTAAATATTTTAAAATTTTTTATACTTTTGCATTGATAAATTCACCTATCTTGTTGATAAAAATAAAATAATAGCATAGTTTTGACTTATTTAAAATAAAAATACTTGTAAATCATGTTTAAAGAAAAAATTGATTTAATTTTTTTGATAAATATAGAAATACAACATATAATATCAAGAAAATATTAAAAATTTTAAATAAATAAATTTAATTTTATGTTTTATATATTTTTATTAAAAATAATGACTTAATTGACTCATTTAATTTATAAATTTTATATTAAACTTTTGATTTTAAAATTTTTTCATAATAAAAATATTTACAAATCATATTTAATGAATTTGATTTAAAAGGCCTTTTCTTAAAAATGTAAATAATTTATTTACTAATAGTGTAAAGAGTAGTACATGTCTAACACAACAAATAAAAACTATAATCTTAATAACTAATTTTTTTCAATTATATTTATTAAATGTCTTTTACTTTAAAAATTATTATATATTATTCTATTATTAAAAAGATTCTACGTAAATCATTCCAAATTAAATATATTATATAATACAGTAGATAAAAGAAATAGAAACAATATGTGGACAATAGAGAAAATTTCATTGATATATATTTATTTAATTTAAAATATAATACTTAAAATTAATAAAAATATTGATAAAATTTAAATATATAGAATTAATTTTAATTTTTAAATGATTTTATTAAAAAGAGGATGCATAAATAATTAATGCAATTAATACTTTCTAATACCTTAACTTATTTAAAATGTCTTATGATAAAAGTAAAATATATCATATTATATCTATATTATTTATTTTGTAGGGGAAAAATCTATATTATTTAATGATCTTACTATATCTAACTTGTAAATAGCATTATGAAGATAAAAGAAAAAAAATGTAACAAAGCAAATTAAAAAAAGAAATAATGCATGAGTTGTAAAGTAATAAAATTAAAAGATAAAATATTTAGTAAATTAATTAAATTAAATAAAATATTTCACTTGTTAAAATTTTTTTTAAAATAAAACAATAAATTGTATCATTTCTATAATATTCTATATATTGCATTTAAATTTTAAAAAGTAGGAGTGAGCAATATATATATATATATAATGGAGTAGTTGAAGTGATGAAAAATAGTATGTGGGTTGTAAACCCTTCAAAAATCTTAATTGAAATGCTTTTTATTTAAAATATAATATTTAAAAATTATTGTCAAGAAAATGGAAAATTTAAATAAATTTAATTTAATTTATAAATATTATTTTATAAAATAAAATATGCAATTAAGTATATTAATTGATTTTATATCAAAATTTTAATTTTAAATATTTATATAATTTAAACATAAAATATATGATATTATATTTATGGTACAACTATGAACAATAAGAGTGCATGTGAAAAAAAAAAACACAGCAAAGTAAATAAAACGAAGATAAACAATATACGAAGTATAAAATAATAACAAAAATAAAATACATAATAAATAAATTAATTAAATAATATTTTTAACTTATTTAAAATAGTTTTATCAAAAAAATTATATTGTCATAAATTATTACTTAATAATATTTAAGTTATAAATAGTTGAAGTGAAATAAAAAAAAAGTATAAAAAATAGTATATGAGGTATGAAGTATTCACAAAATCTCAATTGATATAAATTTAATTTGATATATAGTACTTAAGATTTAATGCTAAGAAAATATTGATAAAATTTAAATAAAAAATTTTGTTTTAATCTTCATATATTATATTTGAAAGATGTTATATACAATTAATTAATTCAATTAATAATTTTTTTACCAAAACTTTAATTTATTTAAATATTTCTAAAAATATAAATAAAAAATATATTATATAACATATATACTACTTACTAAAACAAATATTTGAATTATACGTGGAAGAAATGAATACAAAAAAATAGGAAAATTTGAAATAGAGCAAATGAAAAGAAGAGAAATAATATTTGAGTTATAAGATAAATAAAGTTAAAAATAAAATGTATAGTAAAGTAAATTAATTTAACTGAATAAAAATATTAACATGTTTAAATTATTTTTATCTTAAAAGTAAATTTTATTGAGTTAAATTTATATTACTCATAAGTATTTGGCTTATAAATAATACAAATAGAAAAAGCTGAAATAGTATATGAGGTATAAAGTCTTGATGAAATCTCAATGATAAAATCTCAATTGATATGTATTTGATTTAATATATAGTATTTAAAAATTGATAATATTTAATAAATAAATTTAATTCTAATCTTCAAATATTATTATTAAAAATAGAATATGTAATTAACTAATTCAATTGTTAATTTTTATACTAAAATTTTAATTCATTTAAAATATTCATAAAATTTTAAAAATAAGATATATAATGTTATATTTACAGATATTAATGCCTAGGTTATAAATAACAAAAGTAGATATTGAAATATAAAAATATGAAATGGAATAAATAGTTAAAAAAAAAAACCAAAGCTTGAGTTATATCCATATTATTTAGTTCGTAGGAAAAAAAAATTATACTATCTAGTAATCTCGCTATCTAAGTTGTAAGTAACATGAGTAATAATAGAAAAAAAGAAAAATATATAACAAAGTAAATTTTAAAAAAGAAA
The DNA here is from genome assembly GCA_020226215.1 of Sindora glabra. NCBI lineage: Eukaryota > Viridiplantae > Streptophyta > Magnoliopsida > Fabales > Fabaceae > Sindora > Sindora glabra. Next base: position 755,732 of record JAIUCU010000353.1, read on the forward strand.
TAATACATGAGCTATAAAGTAATAAGACTAAAATGTAAAATATGTAGTAAATTAATTGTATTAATAAAATGTTTAACTTCTTAAAAATAATTTTAAAATAAAATAATAAAATGAATTATATCAATAATTTTTAATATATTGCATTTGAATTTTAAAAAGTAAGAGAGAATAGAAAAAGGGAGGAAAATTAGTGTAGTTCAAGTGATGAAAAATAGTATGTGGGTTGTAAATCTTTCAAAAATCTCAATTGATGTGTTTTTAATTTAAAATATAATATTTAAAAATTAACAAAATTTATATAAATTTAATTTAATTTCAAATATTATTTTTAAAAATAATATATGAAATTAATTATATTAATTATTTTATATTAAAATTTTAATTTAGTTAAAATATTTAAATAATTTTTAAATTTTTGTATAAAATTTATTTGTAAAAGTTTGAAGGTAAAATATATAATAGTACATCTATACTATTCAGTGATATTATTACCTAAGTTATAAATAACAAAAATAGATATGAAAAATAGAAAAATAGAAAGGAAAGAAACTTATAAAATAATAAGTGTTGAAAATAAAATATATAGTAACGTCAATTAATTTAATTAAATATAAAATTTAAATTAATAAAAATATTTTTATCATAAAAAACTATACTATATTAAATTTATAATACTTAATGGTATTTGAATTATATTTATAAATAATATAAATATAAAAAAATTGTTGCCAAAGTGTTGCGCGGGAAAAATTTCCTCATAGCTCAACACGTGGCAAAAAAAAAAGGAAAAAAACCAATGTCTCCCAAAGAACCTTCCTTTCTACTAGTATAGAGGTTATTAGTATAGAGATTTACAAGTCGGTCTTGCCCATCCTTCTATACCTTTGCCACTTGATACAAATTGCCTGTTTAAGTCAACTCTGAGGCACCTCTCAAGGTGTAATAATAGTAAGATTTTTAATAATGCATCACAAGCTCTTGTGGAAGTGACAAAAGAATACGATATTAAACTCCTCGGGTTTGATTTTGAGAATGATGTCATAGAATTAATAGGGTCCGGCCGGGAAGTCTCAAGTTTGTCTTGTTTTCTTTCGCGAGTCGGTCAGATGAATCCACCTACCTTTAGTTGTTGGAGCTTTGAGAAGTGTCAAAACTACTTCGCAGCAAGCTAAGTGGTATTCTTCCCTTTGGCGACTTTCTTCAATAGACGAAATCCAACTCAATTATTCCTTGCAAGCTTGTTTTCCTTCAACCGTTTTCTGCAAAGTAATTAAGTGAAAAAAAATGAAAAACATGAGCGTTCTCTTTGGAAGGAAGAAAAATAAGAGAAAAATATAGAGGTGAAAAAGCTATCACACATGTCTAATAAAAGTATATTTCGGCAAAAAAAAAGTATAGTGCTCTTTGTTCTTTTAATTTGTTTTTCCGTCCTATTTCAAACAAAGCACGAAGTAAGCATTTATAGTACATACACCTCTCAAGGTGTAATAATAGTAAGATTTTTAATAATGCATCACAAGCTCTCGTGGAAGTGACAAAAGAATACGATATTAAATTCCTCGGGTTTGATTTTGAGAATGATAATGTCATAGAATTAATAGGGTCCGGCCGGAAGTTTCAAGTTCGTCTTGTTTTCTTTCGAGAGTCGGTCAGATGAATCTACCTAATTTTAGTTGTTGGTGCTTGAGAAGTGTCAGATCAACTTTGCAGCAAGCTAAGTTCCCTTTGGTGACTTTCTTCAATAGACGAAATCCAACTCAATTATTCCTTGCAAGCTTGTTTTCCTTCAACCGTTTTCTGCAAAGTGATTAAGTGAAAAAAAATGAAAAATATGAGCGTTCTGTTTGGAAGGAAGAAAAATAAGAGAAAAATATAGAGGTGAAAAAGCTATGACACACGTCTAATAAAAGTATATTTCGGCAAAAAAAAAAAAAAAAGAGAGTATATTGCTCTTTGTTCTTTTAATTTGTTTTTCCGTCCTATTTCAAACAAAGCATGAAGTAAGGATTTATATTACAAAAACCTCTCAAGGTGTAATAATAATAATAAGATAATAAGATTTTTAATAATGCATCACAAGGTCTCGTGGAAGTGACAAAAGAATACGATATTAAATTCCTCGGGTTTGATTTTGAGAATGATGCCATAGAATTAATAGGGTTTAGCCAGCAAGTTTGTTTTGTTTCCTTTCGAGAGTCGGTCAGATGAATCTACCTAATTTTAGTTGTTGGTGCTTGAGAAGTGTCAAATCAACTTTGCAGCAAGTTAAGTTGCTGTTCCCTTTGTGTCACATACGCTATCAATGTGTATCTACATTAACGATACACAAAATACTATTATATATGAAATGTTCTCTTACAAATGTAATCAAATAACATAAATATAGGTGTTTGTTATGGTGTAAAAAGAGTCTCAAAATGATGTGATAAATTTTAAAATTATTAAATTACAATTATTTATTAATAATTATCTATTTTTAATATATATAATTAAATAATTTTAAATTAATAATTTTTAAAATCATCATGTCATTCTAAATTTTGAAAAATTTGAAGTATCATAAAAAATCACCTATGAACGTATGAAGCATACGATAATGTTTATTTATCAGTATTTTACTACACCATAGATGTATAAAATATACAACCTATTTGTTTATTATTTTTAAAAATAATTTTTTTTTAAATAGAAGTTTTCTATTTGTCAAACTATGTTGTAATTAATTTTTAAAAATTAAAAATTCAAATACATAATTCAAAAATAGAAAAATAAAAAATATTTTAATATTTTCTTAACTTATTTTTATTTTTAATACTAATTTTATACTAATTTTATTTTTTTATTTTTTAAATTCAAAAATATTTTTTAAAAAATAATCAGTGATGAGCATAAATTCTAAAGACAATACGCAGTGACCAACTAAATTTTAAAATTCTATAGGTACCATTTTATTTTTAATATTAATTTTTATAATTAAATAAAATATTTTTCTTCACTTATTTAAACATACTCTATTTTTTAAATTTAAACATAATTTTTAAAATATTTTTAAAAAATTGAAAAATAAAAATATACCTAAACAAATCAATAAATTCTAAAGACAACGGTCAGTAACCATAAATTCCACAGACAATACGCAGTGACCAACTAAAAAGGGCTAACAACCCGAAGTATTTTATTCTTCAAAAACAAATCCCACCTACCCTAACCATGAGGAGGGTTACGTCTTGGGGTATATATATTGACAAATAGGATATCTTCATCTGCAAAAATCACACATATTGAGAGGGTTGAAATCAGAGACACTACAGTAACAAGGGTCTTCTGTATCTGCTCCAAAAATGCAGAAGCAAGGGACTCAAGAAAACCAGCCTTCACCAGGTGTGTCAACTGGAACCACTGAAGAAGTCTGTGACGGGTGGCGGCTCAGGTATTTCTTAGAATATGTTTTGATTGGTTTCTTGAGATTTCCCCTATGCTACTTTAATTAATATTAGTGAGACACTTAATAATATTTGTTGATGTGTCAATTATTAAGTTTATTTAGGGGAAACCAAGCTTATGAAGATAAGAATTTTTCTAAAGCTGAGGACTTTTACACACAAGGGATCGATTCTGTGCCATCAAGAGAAATGACAGGAAGCGGGACTGAGGCTCTTGTATTGTGCTACAATGATCGGGCAGCAGCAAGGATGTCTCTAGGAAGGATACGAGATGCTCTTGTGGATTGTAGGATGGCATCTTCTCTAGATCCCACCTTTCTGGAAGTACTGCTAAGAACAGCAAAGTATAGCTTTCTATGGTTTGATTTTTATTTTGAGCTCTGTTGAGATGTTTCTTTTTTCTTTCGTTTTTTTGGCCGTTTAGAGATGTTCCTATCACCAAGTAATAAACTGTTATTTATAAAAAAAAAAAAATTCTTTTCCAGGTGTCATCTTTTGCTAGGAGAAGTGGAAAGCGCCATTCAATGTTTCAATATCTGTCTGAAGGCAGGTAACGGCGTCTGTTTGGATCGGAGAGTAACACTAGAAGCGGCTGGAGGTTTGCTTAATGCGAAGGTATCATCTTTCTTTTTGATCGGAGAGTAACACTAGAACCAAATCAATACAAATGCATCGAAAACTGAATAAAAAATGTAGCAGCCAAAAGCCACGTCGGAAGAGGGAAGTATGTATGATTTGATGAGATTTTCACACATTATTATTAAAATATATTATTAAATTTAAACACATAAATTTATTGATCTACATATACTGAATGAATATAATAATTTAGAATTAATAATATATTATAAAATGATGTATTTTAATCATTGCTTAAAAGATGATGAAGTATGACAAAGAAAGGTAAAATATATAAAAAAATATATAAATGGTATTTTGCCGAACCGTAAAGAATAATAATCAAATAGAACGCGCTGCATAGTAAAAAGAATGGGTCAACCAAAAGGATATTTGTCACCATTAAATTAATCAAGAGCAAAATATACTATTCTTCCTTAAAATTTATTAAAATTATATAGATTTTTCTCTAATTTTAAATTTTATAAATTAATCAACTTGACAAAAAAAAGTTAAAAATGTTCTCCTTTTCATTTTTTTTATACCTTTTATTTTAATATTCTTTAGAATTTAATTATGAAATGTTTGAACTATCCATTCTCCCTACACATCCCAACCAAACCTTCCCCTTTGATGGCACCACCTCCGATTGCTAAATTCAAAGATAATATGAGAGAAATTCATGAAAACAATCTCAATTCTTATCCTAGCATTTGATAACCAAAAGCATAATTTTAATATATCTAAATTAAAAGTTTAAGTATCAATATCCAAGACACTCATCTTTATATTCAACATTAAATTAGAATGTTATTTACTTCTACTATTAAGAGAAATCAATAAAAAAAGGATTAACTTATAAAAAATGATGACATGATTTTTTTATTCTATTCATATATTTTATCTTATTTATATATCTACTAATGACTTAAAATAGATTTTCATAATGGGCTGTTAATATTATGCCAATATTATTAGATTAATATTGATCTATATAATAATTTGTTGGGTTCAATACATGTAATCTACAAATACATTATTCATATTGGGCAAAAATTATAAATGATAGATTATGTATATAATATAATGAAGAAAAAATTAGAACAAAATTTTTTATCCTTGAAATTTGTTGAAAAAATTGTTCAAATAAGTCATGACATAACTGTATACATGATGAACAATACTACCATAATCTTGTACTTGATTATTTGCACTTACAGTATTTTTATCCATGTTTGTAAAAAAAAAAGTTTTTTTAAACAATAAAACACTATTATTTGCAAAAGTAGTTTTAAAAAAAGATTTATTCATTGTGCAAATTTGATTCTTCAAGAAAAATTTAAATCATAATTTTGCATACTATAATCTTTAAAATCTAATATATAAAATTTGATTAAATGTACATACACACACACACACACACGCACATACACATATATGTGCAAACACTAACCCCCAAACATTATTTCAAAAATAAAATTCTATATATATATATATATTGTAAATTATAACTACTTAAATAAAATTCAATATACATATGTGTTTTGTCAATACTATCTTTTAAAATGTAATCCTTAAATTTAAGTTCAAATATTTTAAATATTTTAAACTTTTAGATTTATATATAAAATATTTGAAAATTGATCAAGTCAACACTTTATCAAAAAAATAAATCTGTTTTTACTAACAAAATAAATTTGAAAGAAACCTTAAGTCTTGCATTTTCCCTTATATTTTTTAATTGCTAATAAAACTAGATCATTGATGTATATAAAGAACTAATTAAACATATCGTTGCATTTGTTCATACAATAATCCTTGAGTGATAATTTAGATTCATGTGTTGAGTTTATATTGTGTCAAAGATTGATAATAATTCGAATAACCTTAATGCAAATTTATCTTGAATAATAATAGCATTGTATTAAGTTAATTTATCTTCAAATGTGTTGAAACAAGTCAATCTATCTAAATAATTTAATAATTTTAATTAAGAAAATTTATATTATAATTAAAATTATGTATTATATTTAATTACTTAAACAAGTTGACATGCTAATTTATTTAATCTTAACTTTTAAATAAAATAATATTAATCATTTTATTTAAAAGTTAAGATTTGTTGGAGTAAGTTTAGTTAGTATGTTAAAAATATGTAGATACATTTATGGATATGTCAAAAATATATTTACTTATCTCTTTATCATGTTTGTTATATTGTTAATCCTCTTGTTAGTATATAAACTTGTAATAATATTGAAACAACTTTTTTATATGCTAAACATTGAAATAGATTGAGTATTTTTCAAAAAAATTTTAAAATATAATATAATATTATTTGAAATTATAAAAAATAATAAATAGATAGAAAATATCTTGAGGGAGGATTGTTGTTACAAATAAGTGTTTTAATCTTTAAAAAGTGAAAGTAAATAAGAATACATTTCAAAGAGGAGGAGTAGTTGGTAGGTTGATGAGACAGAAATTTTAGAAGTGAAGATAATTGATTAATAAGAACAAATAATTGTTAGCCAATAAATAAATTTATTTGTATAAAAATATTTTTTTGATAAATTATAAAAACAATTTTTATTATGTTTATTTTTAAGAGAATTTCTATTAAAATAATAATTAAAAATACAAATTCAACTATTTTTTTTAAGGATTGTAAAATTTTAGGCTTGGACTTTATCCTGCAAATTTTGTCTTGGAGAATCATAAAAATAATATGAAAATTTGTCTTTTAGAGTGAGGTGTAGGGCAAGATTTTAATTTAAAGTAAATTTCAAGGCAAATATAATTTTAGCTTAATTTATCTACATAATTTCATAATTTCAATATTTCATTTTTACTTATAATTGATGCATATATATATTTAGGAGTGGTAAATAGGCTTAAAGTTTGCAGGTTTGATGGGCTAGTTTACAGACTTTTTGTAGACTAGATTTGCAAAAAATTGATCTGTAAAAATACGAGTTTAAATGGGTTCGACCTGTGTGGACTGAATTCATGCGAGCCACGGGTTAGGTCCATTTATAATACAAAGTCCATAGACTTTACAAACTTTTGCGAATTTTTTTGTGAATTGAACTTTCAAAAACTAGGCCCACAAAAATGTAGGCCTAAACGGGTTGGGTTTGTGTGAGCTTAGGCTTGATCAACGTTTAGCATCCCTATATATATTATAAAGATTAAAACTCTATTTTGATTTCTATATGATTAAATTTGTATCAATTTAATTTTCTACTTAAAATTTATTTTAATTTAATTGCTATAAAATTAACTTCATATTAAATTTTAATTTTTTCATATATGAGATAGAATTATTGAATTATTGTATTGAAGAACTAAAATTTAACATGAAATTATTTTTATAGGGAATAAATTGACATAAAATTTTTTTTTAAAAAAAATTAGTATGAACTCAATCTTATAAGAACTAAAATACTAATCTTTTTAGTAATTTAACTATTAAAAATAATTTTTAATAATTTTATTATTATTTTTAACTTAATTATTATATTACATTATGTGTTCATTCAACAAAATAAGATTAAATAATAATTTAATTATTGAAATTATTATTCAAATTATGTATATCTTTATACCTATATTATCATATATATATATATATATATATATATATATATGTAAATTCGAACATATACATTGTAAATTCTTTATTGAGTTTTTTAATTTTTTTAACATAAAGACAATATAAAGTGAATTAGTTCCCGCTCCGCTCCATTATCATCTCCAATTTCTATGCTATAAAAATTATTATTTGTCGTAACAAAATAAATTCTTGGCAAGCTAAAACTTTGCCAACTAACACTTTGGTTTTTGGAAGACTTGATCTTGAAAATGTTATGGGAAATTTCATCGTTAAAAAATTAAATATTTTATTATTATATTATATTTTAATTTTAAAATAAATAAATTAAAATTAAAAATATAAAATTTAATATAATAAATATAATTTAATAATAATACATAGGATTTATCTATTTATTATTTTTAAAAATAATTTTTACTTCTAAAAATAAAAATTTTTATTTGGTGAACTGATTTTAAAATTTATTTTTAAAAACTATTTTTGAAAATTTTTTTTTATAAACAAAAAAATGAGAACAAATTTTATATGTTTTTTGAATTTATTATTTTATTCTTAATAATAATTTTATAATTAAATTAAAATTTTATTTATTTACTTCACTAAACATCAATTATATATTATTTTTCTTAAATTTAAAAATAAATTCTAAAAAATAATTTTTATAAATAAAAATAAAAATAAAAATATATCTAAATATATCCCTAACTTCTTGAAATGTTGAACAATTCAAAACATTACTCTTCCATTATTTAATAAAAACAAAAAGTAACTTTTTTTAAGAAAATACTTCTAAAATGAGATTAATTTTGGAAAAAGATTTTGTTAAAAGTTTGGTTTGGCTGTCAAATAGCCATTAGCTCTTTTTCTCTGCCATCCGTGGGTCCAGATTTCTGAAGGTACAGATCTAGGGCGTTTGCTTGGGGATAACAAGAGGAGAAGGAAACAGTGAATTTTTTTTGAAAATATATTCGGTTTAAAAAAATTATTTTTTAATAATACTATCTTAAATAAAAAATGACGATTATCTTGAATTTTTTAAATAATTCAAATTTTAATTTATCATATTTAATATTATAATAATACTAAATTAGAATTTTTATACTATAACAATAATAAATATTAATAATAAATTATTATTATAAAATAAAAATAAAAAATAAAATAATAATATTAATTTGATAATAAATGATTATATAATAATTATAATAAAATAATTAATAATACAAGTAATAAGAAATAATATTAATAAGATATTAATAATTAATATTAAATTATTATAAAAATAATATACTAACAAATAAAAAATATCAATAATCAGTAATAATAATGTTAATACATTAATAATTATAATAATAAATAAATAAAATAAAAATAAAATAATAAAATAATAATTATAATAATTATTTAATAATAATTAAAATTTTTAATATTATATTATTAATGAAATAAATTAATTGAATTTAATCTTTTATTTAAAATAAATAATTATGAGGTATTTCTACTTTCATTTCCTCTTGATTCATTTCCATTCCCTGGTTCATCCTAACGGAGCCGGTTCGTCCTTCTGGCGTCTGTCTTCTCAGTTTTATACTCTTCTTCACCTCTTTTTGAGAATTTTTCCTTCGAAACTCCAATTCCATCTTAGATTTTAGACTGAAATTTCTTTTTCTTGCGAAATTTCACTGCAAACACCTTTTTAAAGTTGAAGTATGGTGTCTTCCTTTTGTCTGCAACATTAATGGAATCCACTAATGGAAAAGCAAAAGTCTGAAATTGGGAGATTAGGTGTGGATTTGCAAGATCCTATGTTTTAGGTGGCATTCCGAAACGAGACGTAGCACGTTTAGTTCGAAGGCAATTTGAACGTTTCTATATTATGCTGTAGTCCCTTTCTGTGTTAGACACTGACACTCAGAGACGAAAGTTAGGGGAGGATGCCCCAGTAGTCCTCGCCGTAATCAATGGATATTAGGCGCTGTGCATATCGACCCGTGCACAAAAATGAAAAAAAAAAAAAACCCTCTAGTTCGAAGAGTAATTTAACGAATAAATTTCATATAACTATTGTGAAAAATATATTTATAGATATCATAATTAGGAAGAGTACGAAAGACGCAAATCATATTATGGTGTGCTATTTTATGGAAAAACAGGAAATAGAAGAAAAATATTTTTTTGTTAAAATATATATATATATATATATATATATATATATATATTTATTTATAAAATATATTATATATTACAATAATTTACACCTCATAGAACTAGAGTGAAGCTTGTCCGGTGCAAGCAAACTCCCCAAGTGTTTTTCCATGTTTGCAGGAGGTGGCTAAGTGTATAAATGATTCAGCTGAACTTTTGAAGAAGAAAACTTCCGATGCTGTTGCTAAAGCTTTAAAACTACTTAATAAGGCATTGTCAATTAGTCCATCTTCAGATAAGTTGCTTCTTACGAAGGCGGAGGCCCTGTGTTTGGTACTTTTTATTTCAACTCATTTCTTCACTCCGACTTGTGCCTTTTTACTCTGCTTGTTCACTTCGCTATTTTTTATGGATCTCCGTTGCTATTTTTTTATGAATCTCTGTTGTGGGGCTCATAAAACTTCTGTGAATTTCTGGTGGCATTTTACAGCAGCAGAAGTATGATACAGCGATACAGCTTTGTAAACAAAGTCAGGATCTTGCGGAAAAGAATTTTACCTCAGCAAACAGTGTAGACGATTCCAATGTGCCCACCTCTGATAATTATTTACTTGTCAGGAAGTGGAGGTTGTCATTGATTTCCATATGTTACTTTTATTTGGGACGTCTTGAGGAATTGCGGGGTGTTCTTGAGATGTTACAAGATGTGTCTCTTGAGGAAAAGTAATCCAATCTTTAATGAGCATGGTTAATCTTTCATTTGCAGTTTCATATTCCCCTTATTTTTGTGAGGCCAGAAGCAACTGATGCTCATTTCTACCATGTAGGTGTCCAAATGAGAATATCGAAGATTCCCTTTCATTAGCTGCTACAATACGTGAACTTCTAAACCTGAAGGTAATTTCAGGCCATTTCTCTATGTATAGTCGTCTGGTTTAGGTGTCATATGTTGTCTCTGTACTTCTCATGGATTATCATTTAAAAAAATTTTCATACGTAAATTTGTGGATGGAAGCTCCTAATATGAGGAAAGTATTTTCCAGTATGTGGTTCTCTGGTAGCAGATACTCTCAATTTTTCCTGTGTTTCTTTCCTCTCCTTCTTTAGGAATCTCTTGAAGAGATATGCTGAGCGTTTGGTAACCTATCTTATTTTCCAGATCTTGGCTGCGTGTCCTTTGCTTCTTTCTTATACATTCATCTCATTTTCTCTTGAACTTCTTTTCTCCAATAACTTATTTTTGTGGAAAAAGTCTTTGTGTCTTTTGAGATAACTAATGACATGTTCTGTTTGAAACCCTTGATATATCAAGATATTTTGGACTCCTGATTAGTTCATGTTTATAAACGGCACTAGTTAGATTAACTTTCAGTTTTTGTATGAAGTATTTTTGGGTTTGCAGTGTCTTTTTATTATAATTATTGGCATTATTTCCTCATTATGCTTCAAAATAACAAAATGCAGGAAATAAAGCCTTTGAATTGGAAAAGTATACAGAAGCACTACAGCATTATACTAGTGACTTGTCTAGCAATGTTAAATCACGTCCCTTTCAAGCAATATGTTTCTCTAACCGTGCTGCAACACATCAAGCTTCGGGCCAAACTTCAGATGCCATTTCGGACTGCAGTGCAGCTATGGTCCTTGATGCAAACTATGCAAAGGTTTGCTTTTCTCAATTAACTTCAATTATGCAAATCCATTAATTCATGTTTAGATTTTTTTTCCTAAAGGCTTGTTTAATTAGTGAAAAATGAGCATCATGATCTACAGTCAACAATTGCATCTTGATAAACTTCACAGAAAGATGTGGGGTTGTTTTAGAAGTATTATTTGTCTTCAGATTATATATAAAACGCAGGCAATTTCAAGGAGAGCCACCTCGTATGAGAGGGTTAGAGATTATGAGCAAGCAGCTAGTGACTTGAAGAGACTTGTATATGTTCTTTAAAATAAATCAGATAAAGATATCAAACAGTTTGGCACACCTCATGGTACGGAAGAATTAAGGAAAGCACATCAGCGACTGCATTTGGCGGAAGAGAATGCCAAGAAGGGAATTCCGCTGGATTATTACCGCATATTGTAAGTTTTTTAACAATTTTGGTCTTCTGATAAATTTTATGTCTCATCAAGGTTCAGTTCATTTCTTTAGACACTTAAGATACATTTGGGAGTTAGGAGGGGAAGGGAAGAGAAGCAAAAACCACGGGAGAGAATGGAGGGGAAGGGAAGGGAGGAGAATGGATGGTTAAATCATAACTTCTCTTTCTGTTGTTTGGATATTTACAATTATATAAGAAAGGACAATGGAGGGTCAAATCAAAATGTAAAGCTGATTATAACTATAATTTTTTTACTGTTTTACCTTATTTTTAAAAGTTAATTTACTAATGAGTGTTAAAAATAATCAGTTAAAATAAAATAGAACGTTAAGATAGTAAACTAAATAGGTTACACTTCAAAACCCTCCCAACTTGGAGGAACACAAACAATTGAATGTTGGAGGGTTAACCATAACCTCCTATCCCCTTCCCCTCCTTATCTAAATCTTACAAACAAGGGAAAGATTACACCATAACCTTCCCTTTCCTTTACTGCTCCTTCAATCTCCCTTATCCAGACAACCCATTAATATTTGTAGAATTACTTTGTTACACCATTTGACTCTTTCATTCTATTAAATAGAAGAATAGTTGTGTTATATGCTGAAACATGTGAACTTGTATGCTATGTGTTATTCGCTGAAACATGTGAGCTTGTATGCAGAATATATGGCCCAGTCATTGTTTACACTGGGAAGAAACCTTTTCAGCATTTATTTTTTAGATGAAAAAAAAAAAAAAAAAAGAGAAGGTCTGATACCTGAAGTGTTTTAATAATCACCATGTGACAACGAGGGTTGACATGTATTCGGCACCTTTGAATTAGATGCTACCTGATGATAGTTAATTCAAAACTTACAAACTATCTATGCTTTAAATTGTCAACATCAGAGGAATTACACGATCTGCTTCACCAAGTGATATCAAGAAGGCATACCACAAGGCCGCTCTCAGGCATCATCCAGACAAGGTCATGGGCTTTCTTTTCTGTGCCCATGTTAACAATTAATTGATTTCCGATCAACTTAGATTTTTGTTGAAAAAGAATTTCACTCATCTTAAAAATCTTTTTCCTTTCTGCTTTGGGATTTGGGCTGGTCAGTTGCTGTCAAGAAGTGGAGACGAAGGCCAAATCTGGAAGGAAATTTTGCAGGAAGTGCACAAGGATGCTGATAGACTTTTTAAAATGATTGGAGAGGCATATGCTGTGCCTTCGGACCCTGCCAAGGTTTAGAAGTTTATTATTATTATTATTATTATTTGTTTAAACAGATTAATTTTAAAACTGAGAAACTTCTGCTTTATTTGATTGTAGCGCTCAGAGTATGATTTAAAAGAGGGGAGGCGAAAAGCATTTTAAGAAAGCAATAGAGGCAGTTCAAGCAGAAGATCTTCAGATTTTTACTGGTATGGAAGATTGTCTCCTTCTGGCAGAAGAACTGTATTAACATAACACAGACAACTCTTTGTTTTTCCTTTAGGTATGATGTAGCCTGTCCATTTAGTGTCTCTAACTAGTTAAACATTGCATAACTAATTATCTGCCTTACCCTGTGATTTCTGTGTTTTAATAATATACTTGTTGCTACTTATATTTATCCAAAAAAAAAGAAAGAGTTCTAGTTTCTACTGTCTTTTTGTTACGTGGCCTAGTCATGTAGCTGTAATGTAGTTCAAGAGCGATGAATAAGGGAATGTTGAGTGGAGAATTTCTCCTATACTCCATTAATTGATAGAAGACAACCTTTGAGAGTTGTAAAATATAACTTCTAATGCCTGTGATTATCACAAAACAAACAAAGAGGACAACAAAAATAACAATTAACTTCTGTTTATCAAATAAAAATGACGATGTGTATTATAACTTAAATATATCTCATATTGGTTTTATGATTGCGGTTCCTCCCGCTGGTTGAAGAAGCGTGCGATCATAATTTGCAATTACTTTTTCATTGATTAAATTTCAATTTCCCTAATCCTTTTTCTTCCTACGGAAGGGGGATGGGAATGGGGGGAGGGGGAAAGGATTGGACAGCATTTGATCCACTGTCCCCTAGTACTACACTCAAAGGATGCCCGCCATAGAAATTGCTAGCTGAGTTGGGCATCTGACGGTAAATTTCAATTTCTTAGTTGAAAACGTTGACGGGCTACCAAAGAGCAACGGTGGTCCTTGGTTTTTGGCTCCTTTTATTTTGGGAGAAAATTACATGATGAAGTAAAATGCATTCCACTAAGAACCTTTTCCTAAAGAGATAAATTTTCTGACGCTGGGTATCGATAAGGGAAAATATGTAATGTTTGGTATAGAGAGAGTTGCGTTTTTTGTTGCATTGTTCTCTACTTTTGCCTAGTGTTATTTTCTACTTGGATTGGATTGATTAGAGATGCATTTTCAATTTTGTTTTCAGGGAGAGGGTAAGGCTGAGACAGGAGGGTTTCATGTCGGACGTTTGGTGTAGAGAGAGAAGTGTGATGCATGTTTATTTTTGTTTTCGGGGAGAGAGTAAGGCTGAGGGATGGAGGGTTTCTTGTCGAGCTTCGGAAGATGACTTCTGCTGGGACGAAAGGTAGTTATTTTCTACTTTGTAGGCCTCTTTTTCCATTGATTAAAGTGACAAATTCTTTTTGTCGACTGGATTTTTATAAAATGATCAAATATGAAAAAAATAAGAAAATGTTTTCCGAAATCTTATTTTGCCCCAAAACAAACACACCGAAATCTTATTTTTCTCAAAACAAACACACCGTAAGCTCTAAATGTTTTACCCTTTATTTTTGGTCATTTTCTTGTTACCATGAAGAAACATATTTGCAAAATCTTCCTCGAGTTCCATTATGCATTAAAAAAGGATTCTGAATCTCACGATTAATAAAAATTTCATGTTCATCTCTCTTCAATATAATAATAAGAAAATGACCAAAAGCAGAGGGAAAAAAAGGATGATCCAAATTTTAGCATTCTTAAGAGAAGAAAACTAGTCTAACTAGTTTGAGCCTCAAATATATATCTTGGAGACCGATGAGAAACAAGAACGCGAAAAGCTCTGCCTTCCAATTCCAAGCATGAATATCCGACACTGAAGCTTATGTTGGCAACTGTAACTTCAATCCTTAAGCATCGCATTGCACAAAAAGACATGATACACTTGTTTTGCATTACATATCATCACTTAACTATACAGCACAATCTAATTTAAATTTGCTTTTACTAATTTGGTGACGTCATGTAATCAAAATCTGTTACATATACATATACACCAAATAACTTGTTTACAAATTAAGTACAATGAGCATCATCCTTGTATGAAACTGGGGATGTGATAGTTATACAGCTCTCATTTTTGAAATTTCAATTTAATAAACCGCTCGAAAATTTGTGCTTCATGAGTAATTGAGTGTACACTACATGTTATGCATCTCAAATCCCAATATCCAAAACGTTTACTCAGACCAGAATATATACTCCTGACATTATTTCAAAACCCAAAATACAGAAAAAGAAGGGAGGAAAAGTTCTTAGGTACATGTCACACGTACTAATCTTAAATCAGTTACAAACTAACATGTGCGATCGCAACTCAATACTAATGAATAATCGATTTAAAGCTCTCTTGTCAATTTATTCCTTGTAGAATATGATGTGTAGCTAAGAATTTCTCAGGGGGAGGGGAAAGAAGACAAATGCAGATGAGTAAATAACCTGCCTAGGGTCTTCTATATATGGTTTCTGGTACAGGGAAAAGCCTTTCCAACAAGTCATTTGAAAGGATCCTGTTGGGGTCCAATTCCTTTGTTGTATGCATCCACAGGAAAACACTTTCTTAGCCTTTTTTGCAGAGCCGCAAGTTGCTCCCTGTCTTTTGGAAACTACATACCAGAAAATACGAATATAGATTTAGTAATTAAACATAAGTGCTAAAGCAATTTTCAACGAAAATTTGATAAAAAAAGACAGTTCCATTGACAATTTGGATCATTTCCTATGAATTAGATTGCTCGGATTATTACCTCAATCTTAGCCCAGTGTCCATAAGCAGAGTACTGATCCCACAATGTTGCCTGAGTCAGATGCCTGTAATGAAAGAACTCCTCTGTTATACCCTTCCGCTGGCGGGCGTCCATTGTAGGAAGGTACATGATTATTCCAACCTGACACACCAAAAAAAAAAGAAAAGAAAAGAAAAGAAAAAGAGTTGCTAATATATTAAGATGTCAAATTCAAGTTAAGAAATTTAATGAATTTACCTTATTTGATCATAGTATGCATCCCCCAGAAATTTAAATGATTTTTCTGAGAACTGAAAACACAGAGAGGGCATGATAACTAGCTAATTCACAAGTTAACTTACAATAAAAAAGGGTGGAAAATTACCACTTATTGATGGAAGATATTCATCATATAATTACTTGGATAGGCTTCCAAAACAAATTTATTGGCACAAACTCTGATCTTTGTTTTCTGTTGCAACTCTTTGTTGATGCAGCCTCTTTGCTCTATGCTGCTGTTGGCTTTGTGAGATGTGCTGCTGAACTATAATTCTGGCGGAAGAGCTGTATTAGCATAACGCACACAAGTCTATGTTTTTCCTTTAGGTTTGACAGGGACTGTCCATTTAGTGGCTCTAACTAGTTATACGTAGCATAACTATTTAGCTGCCTTACCTTGTGATTTCTGTGTTGTAATAATATACTTGTCCTTGTTGCTCCTTATATTTACCAAAAAATAAATAAATTCTATATTTTACTTGTCTTTTTGTTACGCGGATTAGTCATGTAGCTGATAGTGTAGTAAGAGAATGATAAATAGATGTTGAGTGGAAAATTTCTTGTGGGCTCCATTTAATTGAACTTTGAAAATCTGCGTGATTATCACAAAACAAACAAATAGAATGATAAAAATAGCAATTAACTTCTTTTTATTAAATAAAAATAACGATATGTTTTTTTTTTTTTGCTACAATAAAAATAACGATATGTATTATAACTAAAAGATATCTCATATTGGTTTTATGATTGCGGTTCCTTCCGCTGATTGAACAAGCGTGCAATCATAATTTGCAATTCCTTTTCCTCGATTGAATTTTAATTTCCATTTTTTCCTTAGGGGAGAGGGAAGGGATTGGACAGCATTTGATCCACTGTCCCTTGGTACTACAATCAAAGGATGCCAAAGAAATTATCAGCTAAGTTAGGGATCTGCTAGTAAACTTCAATTTCTTAAGGTTGGTTTGATTTGTACAGGAAACAATTTCTTACAAAAAATTGAACTTTTAAGAAAATAATTTATTATATAAATTTTTTAAAAAGTATTCAAAATTATTTAATTAAAATTATTTAATTGATGCATAGAAAATAACATTTACTTATTAGGAAGTAATTTTTTATGTTTTGTTTGGTTCAATTTTGAATATTTTAGAAAGTGTTAATAAAATAACTAC
Source organism: Sindora glabra (assembly GCA_020226215.1). NCBI lineage: Eukaryota > Viridiplantae > Streptophyta > Magnoliopsida > Fabales > Fabaceae > Sindora > Sindora glabra. The sequence continues at coordinate 773,100 of JAIUCU010000353.1, forward strand.
TATATTCTCAATATTATTATAATATAAATTAATAAATTTTAATTATCATTAATTAAATTTAATGAGAATAATTTTATCATTATGTTTATAAATAAAACAAGAAGTAGAATTTACTTAAAGAGAAGTGAATAAACAACTTTTCATATTTTGTGAAAAATAGATTTTTAAAAAAATTCTATTTCTTCCAATTTGTTAGATAATAATCAATCAAACAAGTTACCTCTTTCTTATTTATTGAGAAATAGAATTTTTCATATTATTGAAGTAAATCAAATGACCTCTTAGTTAAAAACAACCTTGTTGACAGGGACTACCGCAGAGGAGCACTGGTGGTTCTTGATTTTAGGCTCTTTTTATTTTGGGGAAATTTACACGAAGGAAAATACATTTCATTGAAAACCTTTTCCTAAAGAGATATATATTTTCCGATGTTTCGTGTTGTTAGAGGAAAATGCGTTATTGTGTTTGGTGTAGACAGATAAGTGTTGCCTTATTTTCTGCCTTTGCCTAATGTTAATTTCTATTTCACCGATTAGAGATGCACTGCCATTTTCGTTTTCGTAGAGAAGAGAGTAAGGCTGAGAGATGGGAGGTCTCATGTGGACGTCGGGCTTCGTAAGATGACTTTTGCTGGGCCCGAAAGGAAGTCATTTTCTACTTTGTAGGCCTCTTTTTCCATTCCATTGACTAGAGTGGCCGTTTATCTGTTGACTGGATTTTCATAAAAGGATCAAATATAAAAAATAAGAAAAATATTTTCCTTAGGCATATTTTTATTCTTCATTTTTAAAAACTTTTTAAATACTTATTTATAAAAATTATTTGTTTTCAAAAACTATTTCTGAATTTAACAAAGAATAGAATGTTTGGTAAGCAAATAAATAAAAATTTTATTTAATTACAAAACTGAAGTTAATAAAACATCCAAAAATTATTCTTTTTTTATTTTTAAAACAAGAATTTTAAGAATGGTTTAAAGAAATTGGGAACAAATTCCCAAACAAGCGGAATCCAAACAGACCTTGTTTTCCCCAAAACAAACACAAAGGCTCTAGATCTTTTACTCTTTTATTTTTGATCATTTTCTAGTTACCATGAAGAGATATTTATAAAATATTCCACTTTGTTTATCTCTCTTCAACAACATAATAAGAAAATGATCAAAAGGAGAAAGAGATGATCCAAATTCAAGTATTTTTATGAGCAGAAAACTAGTATATTTTGGAGACAGATAAGAAACAAGAATGTGAGAAGCTCTGCCTTCCAGTTAGATGCATGAAATATCAAACTCTGAAAATTATGTTGGCAACTTTAACTTCAATCCCTAAGTATCCCATTGCACAAAAGACATTCTAAATGCACTTGTTTTGCATCACATATCATCACTTAACTACACAACACAATCTAATTTAAACTTACTTCCACTAATTTAATGACCTCATGTAATCAAAATCTGTTGCATATACACCAAATAACAGCTTGTTTACAAATTAAGTACAATAAGCATCATCCTTGCATGAAACCAAGGGACTTGATAGTTATACAGATCTCATCCTTGGAGTTTCTATTCAATAAACTGCTCCAAATTTCGTGCTTCACTGAGTAGTTGGTGTACGCATGTTATGCATCCCAAATCCGAAAATCCAAAACGTTCACTTAGACCAGAATATATACTCCTGACATTATTTGAAAACCCCAAAAGAAAAAAAAAATGAGAAAGGAGGGAGGAAAAATTCTTAGCCACATGTCACACGTACTATCTTAAATCAGTTACAAACTAACATGTGCAGTTGCATTTCAATACTATTGAATAATTGATTTAAAGCTCATTCGTCGATTTATAATTGATTCCATGAAGAATATGATGTATAGCTAAGAATTTCTTGGCGGGAGAGGAAAGAGGACAAATACAGATAAGTAAATAACCTGCCTAGGGTTGTCTCTATACAGTTTCTGATACAGGGAAAAGCCTTTCCAACAAGTTATTTGAAAGGATCCTGTTGGGGTCCAATTCCCTTCTTGCTTTGTTGTATGCATCCACAGGGAAACGCTTTCTTAGCCTTTCTTGCAGAGCCGCAAGTTGCTCCTGGTCTTTTGGAAGCTATGTACCAGAAAATATGAATACAGATTTCGTAAGTAAACATAACTACTAAAGCAATTTTCCAAAGAAATTTGATAAAAAAGCAGTTCTGTTGAAAATGTGGATCATTTCCTATGAATTAGATTGCTGGGATTATTACCTCAATCTTAGCCCAGTGTTCATAAGCAGAGTACTGATCCCACAATGTTGCCTGACTCAGATGCCTGTAATGAAAGAACTCTTCGGTTATACTCTTCCGCTGGCGAGCATCCATTGTAGGAAGGTACATGATTATTCCAACCTGATACACCCCCCAAAAAATAAAAAAGGAAAATTAAGATATTAAGATGTCAAAATCAAGTTAACACGTCACTATTATATGTTTAATTCCAAAGTGGAACTTCATACAATGGCAGACAACAAGGTGAAAAGCAATTAATCAAGATTAAAGCAAAGCAGTGGATGGGGCTTACTTAATGAGGTTCTAATAATTAAGAAAGACAGCAAACTTTTTATACATATTCAATAAAAATGTAAGAGTGAGCTCAATGCTACATAAAGGCACAAATTGTCTCCCATGTTGGGAAATGTTGAAGTGTGCAATAAAACTCAATGACCAACCGGACATTGCAAATGCAAAAAGAAAGAACAGACAAGACAAAGTTAATCATAAGCTCAATTCATATGACCATCTATCTCCATTTTTATGTCTTATTTGATTAAACAAAATCTAAATAGTTAGAAATCATTTCTGGTTATACAGTTTAAAAGTTAATATTTACCCAAGAGAATATATCATCTGGTGATGGGCTTGAAGCAGGACTCATGGGGCTTCTGCTGCTAGCTGTCCATCGCTGCTCTATTGGAGCAGGTGCTGGTATCTCTTCTTTCTCTATGAGCTTTTTCAGTTCTTCAATGTATTCAAGGTCTTTCATGCTCGGCTTAGCGAGTGTGCCAGCAGGGAAACATGTCTCTGATACCCACTGCTGGCCTCCACAATCAAAGCCCAGTATTTCATCACTCCATCCGACCCTATAGCCCTCTGACTTCTTCCAGAACTCAGCCTCAGCTTGATTAACCTTTATAACATGGTCTTTATCTAGAGGATCTAAAGCAAGTAGCTTATCTCTTAATTCAGTGAATGAGAGCTCATTTATATCTCGTTCATCATTGTCTGGCAATATACCAGTAGCTTCAACACTGCAAACAATTAATAGGACAAAGAAGTCAACAAATCTGCATAGCTAACATTAACAACTACCAATTATCAATAAAAAAAATATTAATAGAGCCCCTTCAGAGTATCAGTGAGCCTAAGTATCAAAATTTGCTGTATCCAATACAATGACCACACACACACACACACTGCAACAAATTTTCTCACATTATGCTCACTACACTGCATGGAACAAATAGGATACTACAACTTTACAGATAAGCACTTATACTAGCATTTTCCTCTCTTATTGAGCATAATTCAGTTGAAGAAAAGCAAAATCATACAATGCAGTTAATAGAATAGGTAATTGTACCTATTTTTCTTGAGGGATTCTATATAGAGGTCACGGACATGCTGTAAAGCTTCATCTGTAGTATATTTTGGTTTGAACTTGGGGGGACCTCTCCACTTTGAAACAGGATTGCATCTCACAACCACAACAGAGTCGGTATAAGGGATATGGAGGTACTTAACATGTTTATTTTCAGATAGCAATTTTCTGCGAAAGTTATACAAGAAGGGGTAAAGATACAACTCTTAGGAGGAAGATCCTTTATCACTTACACTAAAGGAAAACCAAACTAGAGCTCTTCCTTGATCTTGATTTTATTGTTAAAATTACATATGTCTACATTATTCTAGCAATGATGTCAAATATTTAATCAAAGTAATTGCTTTACAAATAAAAAAAAAAATAGTTGATTACTTGTGATTTTTCTTTATCTCATTCATGGTTGAGATAGCTGTGTGCTCCACAAGTTCCTGTCTCTCTACACACTGCAGGGTGACTTCAGCCACAACTCCGAGTCCCCCAAGACCACAGCGAGCAAGATAAAACAGCTCTGGGTCCTTCTCTTTTGAAATCTCTATTGTTCCCTTGGCAGGAGTAACCAATTTCAGGGCAATGACCTGCTCATCAATGGGAGGCAATTTTGCACCAGTACCATGTGCACCAACCTTAAGTACATAAGTGCAGAGAGTCAGAGTTTATATGACTGATGAGAACAACTATTTTTAGTTTAGTTAACAAAGCTAAATTCAGCTAAAATTTGCCCAACTTGCTAAAATCTAAACATCTCAGAGCATAATCTCATCAAAATAGAGTCAAGGAAACACATTATTCAGCCCCAGCTCAGATTCAAGCAAATCCTTGGACAAGTTGTCAGTAATTGCATTTTTTTTTTCCAACTATAACACCACAGCATAAAATTTACAGAATCGATCATATATCAATTTAGCAGACTTGAAGCAACTTCTGACGACTAAAAATCATGAAAACCTGAATGATGCCACCAATCTGCTGCTCCCTAATGGACGCGAAATTCTGCAGCGTAAGCCCATGCTCTTTAATCCCATCTACAAGCTGCTGCACTCTAATCCCGGCCTGCACCTTCACAATCTTCTTCTGTTTATCCACTTCCAAAATCCTATCCATCAATGCCAGATTCACCATTCCAGCTCTCGCCAAACCAATTCCATTGGGCGAAAGACCCGACCCCACGGGTCGAAGGCGGGTTTTCTTCTCGTTGGCTTCCTTCACCACCTTCTCCAACTCCTCCAGATTCTCCGGCTGGCGAAAATTCCGGGTGTGCACCTCGTGGGTCCCACTCCAATTGGAGACAGTATGAAGGTCCTCGGGCAGAGGAGCGTATCGAAAGATCTGAGCTTTCTTGTGCTTGGCGTTCTCGGGAAAGGGGAAAGAGTAGTAGGTAGCAGCGCCGCAGAAGAGGAGGAGCGCCGCGTAGCCAAGGTACTTGCGAATTTCGGCATCGGAGGAGGATGGGGTGGAAGAGGAAGTGGAAGTGCAAAATGCGCGAAGGAGGTTGTGGGAAGGGGCGGCGGCGACGTTGGTGGCGGAGGTTAGGCTTCGAAGATGGTGAGAATTTGAGGAAGCGGAGGAGTGGTAGTGGCGGCCATAAAGATTATGTTGAAGGGAACGTCTAAGAGCGGAGGCTCTGAGCATTTTTGTAATATTGGCTTTCGCTGCTTGATTGCGAATTTAAGATTGTCTGTCTTCTGGGTTTTGACGGATTTATCAGGGAGTAAGCAAGTATTTCTCGTTTATCAGTGGTTCAATCAAGCTTCGCAGCAGGAAATAGTAGAGTGACCTTTCAGCGTGAATTGAAATAAAATTATTTAATTAGATTTGTTAAAAAATAAATAATTATAATTAAAAATTTTTAATATTAGAATTTAGATCATAATAACAAACATATCTTTGTTATTTCGAATCGTTTGTACGTGGGAAATTAATTAATTTAATTATGCAATTTATGATGAAACATAAGAAAGTTGGGTGCTTTCTATTTTTTGGAGGAAAAAAAAATGGAAAGAAAGCCCTGTGCTTTCTGGTAGGTCGTTCAGTTGTCACTTGAAATGAAGGTTACGATTTTCCTTTCCTCTCACGGTTGTCCCAAGTTTGATAAATTGTTGATCCATAATTTGAGAACTGATTGGCCGCTGTACATAAATTGCTTTAACAAGACTAAAAATAGAAGATACCCGCACGGGTAACGAAAGTATGCGAACATGCATCCAGTAGTTAAAAAAAAAAAAGTGTATATTTAAAAATATATAACAAGATTTTTATAACCCTATATTAAAAGGATGAACTCCAATAAAAATAGAGTAGGTCTTAAATTTAGAAATTGTGTCTTTTCTTTTAATTGAAGTAAATTAGCGTGTAAGAAATTGAAAAGGTTTAGAAGTATTAATTCGGCTATATGTAAGGTTTTGTTTTGTGCGTTTTAAGAGAGTAAATTATTAATATTTTATTTATAAAAGCAGTATTTATTATAATTTTAAAATTCTTATAACTGATATTATTAATTTTTTATTTTTATATTTATTATAATTATTTATCTCTTTTCTCATTTGTAGCATTAAAATAAATAATAAAAATAATAATATAACTAAAAAATGTAAATTTGTATCTGACATTCTTAAGATAAGACTTAATATTTAACTTTTATATTTCTCATTGCATGTGAACAAAGAAATAAATAATTATAATAAAAATAAAAATGAGAGAATAATTGTTATATTTATTTTTTAAAAATTTGGTTTAATGTGCACTTTTGAAAAGTTTTTAATAAAAAACCCAAAAATTTATTAAAATTTTTAGTTGTAAATTTGAGCAATAGAATTGTAACATTTTTTTTTATGTATTTGTTACATGTAAAATTTGTATACAATTATAAATTTTTAAGTTGCATGATATAATAAAAAGGGTTAATTTTATATTTGGTTTCCCAATTTATAAATTGATCACATTTATCTTCTTTAAATGTATATTTTATTTTAATATACAAATTGAATCACATTTTATTCCTATTAATAGTTTTAGTCAAATTAAATAATGAAATTCTAATTAACACAGATATATTCAACAAAACTCCAAATTGGTTATCATTAGAAGGAAAATTAGTTAATTATGTAATGTTAATTAATGATCAAATTAAGATATTTTTTCACATTAGTTGAATCATAAAATTTCATATTTTTTCTAACGTAATAAGGTTCGTTTGATTAAAATTTTTCTTAGTGATTATCTGTTAGAGTCATGTTAAAGATCCATGCATTAAATGAGAGTTTTTATTTTAAATTTAACAGGAATTATAAATTTTTATATTGTAATTAAGAGTATATAAAATGTTGCGAGCCCTCTGAATTTTGCGTCAACTTTTCATTATAAAAAAAAAAAAAAAACATTTTGTTGATGTTAACACTCAACACTGAAGTACATTTCATGGGGTTATACTTTGTTAAAAGTACGTTGCACTCATCATAACAAATTAAGTTTATTATAAACGTGAAAATTAAAATTCCCCTAATCTAAATTTATATATAACTGTTTTGACATTTAACCTAATTTATTAGTTTATATATAGTTAAAAAATGTTTTTTAAAAAATTCATTACATAACATGTGAGTTAGATTGTGAAATAATACTGTAGTTTAATAAATATATATCATAGGATAAGCTTGACTACTCGGGGCTTTGGGAGTAGAATAAGCAACGCTTGAAAGTGTCGAGATATTTTTGCAGAGCAAACTTTATTGTTACAAATAATATGACTTAATTTTTTACAAAGAGAACCAAATCTAGTTTGTCATTCTTTTATGAGAAAACCAACTGTATATTGTTTTCTTATAATGATAGGAACGTGTATAGTTTTGAGCAACTGTATATTATTTGCATTAGAAGACATAAGAATGCTAAAGCGCTTAACAAAAATTATTTTGTTTAAAACATCCTCAAGCCAATACACATTAATATAATTAGAATTGTTTAACTGCGAATGATTATAAAATTTGAGTTTTATATTTTGAAAATAAATTAGATAAAGGGTTTAGGCTTGATTCGATGAAAATATACTGCATTATGAAGTGTCTTAAATTCAATAATCTTGATTTAAATCTTTAAAAGTATTATTATTGAGAGAAATTTATCTTCTTGATAAAAAAGTATAAAAATATCCTTCGTGTAAATTGAAAAAGGGAGAGATCTACCAGTGCACTGATAGATTTAAAGGTGCACCAATAAATTTAATGACTTAAATTTGTTGATTTGTGCAGTATTGTACAAATTAAATAAAATTTAATAATTTAAGATTATTGATACATCGTAAAATAATTCATTATAATTTAGGTCTTGGAAAAAATATAATAAATTAGAAAAAAAAAATTAGTCAGGCATAGTTGGTCAAATTGCATTTCTCCACATTATTACTATCTGGACTTCTATCAAAAGCGTGTGCATTTTAATTCTTCCATTCGACCTCCGTTAAATTTGTGTTATGAAAAACCTTTCAGATCTTTTGCTTTCAAATTCATACTTCACACCAACGCCGGAGGCAAAAAGGCCATTTTCAAAGAAAGTAAAGATTGAGAGCTACAGTTGGGCAGTTATCTTGCTAATAAGAACTTCAATCAATTCTTTATCAAATAAAAGGGGCTTAAATTCAGAAAAAGAAAAATCAATTAAAATAAAGTTATACAGACCGGGTCAAAGGAACTCTTAAAATATCAGTAAGGATCCGATTGAGTCTTGAGCCTGAGATTTACTAACCAATCTGTATAGGCATTAGCTTTTCGATAAGCAAGGACGGAACAACGGCCCGTGGCACAATGTATTCCCACATATTTATGTGTTATATGTTTTATCCCTTCAGAAAATTAAAATTGATCCTCCAGACAAAATATTATCTATGATTCAAAAATTATTAACAATATTACTAATAATTTATAATACTTTAATACTTGTAATTCATATGTAAATTATATAGATTTTTATCACTTTTTCTTTTAATTCATAAATGCTTATATTTTATGATCTTAATTTCTTTACATTTTGCATGCAAATCTTACAACTTTTTCATAAGAGTTGTGATTTTTTTACAAACTTTACATATAAAAATATTAAAATTTTATTCATAAAATGTTGCATTACAAATTCAAAAATTATTAACAATATTATTAATAATTTATAATACTTTAATACTTGTAATTCGTATGTAAATTATATAGATTTTTATCATTTTTTCTTTTAATTCATAAGTGCTCATTTTTGTTATCTTAATTTCTTTAAATTTTGTATACAAATCTTATAAATTTTTCATAAGAGTAATTTTTTTTTTTACAAACTTTACATAAAATAAGTATAAAAATATTAAAATTTTATTAGAAACTAATAGTTTTCTATGAAAAATTGCTAATTTTTAATCAAACAAAAGTTATAAAACATAATAATATCTATTTTTCAAGTTCATGTATAAAAATAACGTATAAAAATACTTCTTCGAATGTATACATTGCTCCCTCAATTTTCTTTTTTTTTGGGATTCCGCCCGTGCCTACAAGTATGCATCAAATCCACTTCCCATTCACACTTCCAAAGCTCCTGAATAATTTGGATGAGATAATGCTAATCCTTTCTTCAAAATAAAGGTAATAACTACTTTAAAATCACACTGTAACTGAACTCATCTAAAACCCGTCATCCAAGCTGCCTTGAGACCACAGACAATACTCCAACATTCAGCATCAAAAGGCGTTACAGTTGCAAAACCATACTTTCATCTATCAAACATATCCTTTATCAGTACGCCGCAGCCAGCTCAACAGCACTCCCTCCCTCTTTGCTGCTCCATCAGTGCTCAACTTGATCCAACCAGGCCTCGGCCAACAATATATATGTGAAACTTCAACAACTTCATGCTTGTATCGGACACGGATCATATTATTACATAGGAGATATCAAGAAAAATTTGCATTTATGGAACATTACGCAGGGCTTAATTATTATAAGTTGAATCCAAAACAAGACTCATGAGGTGGAAGGCTTCTCTTTTATCCTTGATGACTTTTGCTTCCCCAGTACAGAGGAAAAATAAGTATACAGGACTTGCAACTTTCTAAAAAAACATACTTTTTGCAAGTTTTTCAGATCCATAGAAGAATTCAACCTTCATCAAGCATGTCCAAACTTTGTTGGGAAACATGAGTCTATTTGCATGGGGGATAATAGAAGAAAAAGAGAGGAAAAGAAGGTTATCATCCAAAAAAGTTAACCAACTACGGAAACATGACACAGGAGCTGGTGAACAATTATGTGTTCATGTATTATCAAATAAAACGTAACAGTATAATTTTTCACAGATTAGTACTATCCTGATAAGTTCATCTTAACATGCTAGTGCTGCCAAAGTTCAGCCACCAAATCCAGAGCTTAAGTCACAAGATTAAGCGGTGGATGTAAGATGCAACAAGTCAACAACAAAATCATTCTGTACAAAATTTGAGTGTACAACCGATGATGAAGTTGATCAATACTAAGATACATACTCCCTTGCTCCCCATCTCTCCTCGTATTTCCCAAATGAGTAAGCTGTTGAAGGTATCTCACCCAAGTGAAAAGGGTCTGGTTCAATACCGTAATCTGTGAGTGGTCTATGCTCAAGAACATCATCATGGTTTTTCACAAATTCAGGTATCTCAATCTCCCCTTTCTTTATATCATCCCAAATATACTGAAGACGGCTTACATACTTGATTTTCCAATATAATCTGTAATGGTAAAGGAAGAACAAGAAATTCAGAGTTAAAGAAACATAAACGGAACAATTAGAAACACTTCAATGAAGTGAAAAGATACTAATACTAACGTTTATAATAACATTGGGTCAATACACTAATGAAAGCTCTAGCTGCTGGAATCTGATTTCACTATTTCATAGAATGATTACTGTAGGTTGTCAAAATCAATCATATAATAGTTATGTGTTTCTTTATATAAATTTTCTACTGAAAAGTATACAACTTACCCTCCACTTAAGAAAAACCGACCAAGTGTAGCAATAATTAGCCTTGAGCGAAGCCCAGGGTGAATGAAGTACAAAGTTTGGAGCCTATCCTTGAAGTCAGCAGGCAGTTCCTCATAAATCCACCTCAAGATGGTAACGCCAGGGGAGTTATCATCCTTTTGAACAGCACTATGCATGTAAACAATGCAGAATGGCCCATCTGGCAGCTCACTGCACATTTTGTGTAAAACATACCTTTTCAGCCGCTCTGGACTCACAATGATTGCTGCATATCATTTGATAAAAGGTGCCTCATGTTAGTGCCAATGAAAAAGAAAAAAATAGTATTTCAAAAAAGCTTCTCAGTTTTGTTTTATTTTTCCATTTTCTGGCATTAGACTTTAAGTATGACAATTAACCAGGGATCTGAAAATTGAAAATCTGGGCAAACCCAGAACTAATCAAGGAGAGCAGGTTTCATGAACCCAGATTCGCTTTTACCAATACTGGGACAGGAAAGTATAGTACAGCGGCCACAACAATATTGTATTAGTAAAAGACTGTAACAGAGATGATGAATACAGCTAGCTTAAAAGAGTAATGATCAGTGCTGATCTTAGATTAAAAATTCAAATGAAAAGCAGCTCTATCTAATAATGTCAACGATGAATCATGTATTACTTACATCAATAAAAATGGATAGATATGGAGATGATAATGGTAGGATTCCTACCATCACATAATACACCATCAGTCTGATATCAAACTGAAGAGAGGCAATTGCTTCCCTAGGAAGCTAAAATTACTCAATGAAGGCAACTGGAGATGAAATCATCCTGGCAAGTATTTGGCTACAAATTTGTTAAACTGAATCAAGCATAAGATTAAAAAAAACCCGTGATTTATAATAGACCTAATATCGACAAAACATAAATGAAACTATGGTTCAATGTTATTCACGAATTTGTAATTTGAGTAGCTATCCCAAGAAGTATTTATATGCCGTGCTCGAGAAGGCTTATGCCACTGACTATTTCCATAATCACAAATGGACAAATGAACTGCTTGCTTGACATAATACTTGTGAATTAAGGAAAAATGAGCAGGAATGGAAGGAAGAGAAGAAAGAAAACTAAACTAGAGGAAGGGTCTTTATTGCGCCAATTAACTATTCAGAAGTGACACAGATAACCGAAAGGAAATTGAGAAGATTAGAAAACAAAATGATAAATTCCAAGAGGACAGCTCCTGTATTTTTCAAAAAAGGGATATTTTGGTCGGGAAACAAATCATTGCGTTTCGTAGTTTCAGTTAATTACTGGAGTGGACTACAATCTGTTTTCAATTATTAAAACAAGCTAATTAAGCGTCTTCGACATGTGTTACATCAGGCAAGCTAATCCCTTCCATACTCCCAATTATGACTAAACAATTTAAAAACTTCACAGCTACAAAGTTTTCATATGCCATAATGAAGCAATATATTTTCATCTTTGCTTTAATTGTGCCTAATCATCGTTACTGTCAATTTTCAATATCGCCCCACGCAATCATGTTCTGCGTGTTACTCAGTGACAGCCATTTTTCTTCCATTGAACGATTCCCAAACAACAAAGCAGTTAAATTCGCTTTCATCACCATAAAAGAGTTGAAAGTTAAGAAGAAAAAAAACTAACTTTTCAAAATTAATTAATATATGAGTCAAATTAAATCAAGCCCAGATAAAGCGAAGTAGAATACGTAATTAGGAATAAGGAAGCTCCGAAATTGAATTACCAGGATAATACTTCCCCACGATACGGATAATTCGATTTCCGTTCTTGTCTGAGCCTTCGAGGCGAAAGAATTGCAATAGATCAAGATCTGAAAAGTCTTCATCAGGGGAGAGATACTGGGAGCAATCATGCCAGCTATCTTCATCTTCAACCTCTGATTCATTCTTCTTCAAAAAGGGGCGAGCATCAATGGTACCTAAATCTGATGCTAACACCATCACTGAGAATTCATTGGATGAGCCAGCCATCACTTGCTTTTTTGGTTCAGCTGCTTAGCCAAAGGGCCCAAACTGAAGAAAAGGTCTTTCTCAGCTCAGCAGCCATAGCTGGAGGAGCGATACAGTTTGTGATGGCAATTTGGACCCAGACCCGACGGATCTTACCCGATCCAATGGGTTTCTACCCGACAGGTTGGGTCCATAGTCTGCTTGAAGTGCAAATGGTTTGGTTTTGGATATGTTAACCCTAAGTTTTTTATATGATAAATTTTGATAATGATAAATGAATAATTACAATATCATTACATATCCTTATCTAAAGTGTTATAAAATTTTTAATGGACATGCTATACAATAATTGTAATAACAATGCTTGATAATGTGTTAAAGTGTTAAATCATAAGTTCAATAGACATACTTGACTGATGCATATATGGTGTGATAATTTTGTATGCCCTTATGCCAATTTATTATATATTTTATATATGAATCATATATATATATATTGAATTAATTATATGGATTGTAAAGTTTATATATATTATATAGGAAAGTATAATAAAAAATATGAGAGTTAGTATTGAAGCAAAAAAATAGAAAATCTTGTCATGCTCAATTCAAAGAAAGAATAAGGAAGAAAGATAAGAAAGAAGAGAAGTTTCAACTAATAAAGATTGAAGTTTTGAAAATTTAGAAGTATCAAAAAAAGTTTTAAGACTTTATTAGTATAGCCTTTTGTTTTAAACTTAAACTGTCTTATAAAATTAGAGTTTTTTGTGATATCTTCAAACATATTTTTAAGATTTTAACTTATTAAAATATTTTAAAATGATAGTTCACAATCATATTTTTACAAGATAGCTTATGGCATATTTTAAAAACTAATAAGATATGAGTTTTTGATTTTTTTTTATCTTTGGTCATTTTTTTAATCATATCGTATAAAATATTTGTGACTTGATTGTGAAACTTTGTTAATATGAAAATATACTCAAAGAGATTTTCATATATTCGTCATTTGCTTAAAATGATAAATATATAAAAAAGTTATGAATTTTCAAGTTGAGTACAAAAAAATTAATTTTTTTGCATTCTAGTTTTTTTTATTTTATCTTTGATCAAGTATGTCACAAGTGGGTTTTAATGGGAATATAAGTATATTTTTTAAGAGTGGCAAGCATGCACCGTATGATTTTGACTAGAGAGCAACCAATTCATGATAGATAGTTAGTTTTTCAGTTGACAACAGCAAAGAATACTGTCCGGAAATAATCAAGAAGATGAGTTGGTGAAGATTGAAGAAGGAGTAGCACTTTTTGCTTTGGGGCCTCTGATCTTGGAAATTCTTCTAGACGACTTCGGAAGAGAAATCTGTCCATGTAATGAACTACCCTCGTCTCGTCTTCATTTTGTAACAACTTGAGCACAAGGGAGGGGAGTTGGTTCTTCAACAAGAAGAGATCCCTTTCCACTAAAGTCAATTCATCATACTTGACGTTTAATTTGCCTGGATCCAACTGATTAGCTATACGTAAGATTTGAAGTACAGAACATCCATCTAGAAACAAAATCCAAGCGAGATACTCATCATCGTAGCGTGTAACTATATCCTCGGTGTACAACTCCTTCAATTCTCCAATGTTATCTAAAAGCAAGTATTCAACATACATTTCAAAAAGTAAGATGTGGTGTGTGTATGTGTACACAAATGAGTATATTAAATAAGAGGAGTATTTTTATGAGAGAATGAGATGAGTAAATCATAGCCATCAAATTTAGGATTAAAGGGTTAAGATCAAAATATAATTAAAGTCATGTAAATTTTTTTAAGTAATTATGCCATATTTTTAAGTAATTATATGATTGTCAATTATATTTTAATCCTGTCCATCAAGGTAAGATTTGACAATCACGATTCATTCCATTTATCTCTCATGCAAAAATGCTCTTCTCAATTGATACATAATTAGCACTTATAATAGTAGACATATTGAGAATGACTAAAATTAAATTTCTTAAAAGAATGCATAAATCTATTGAGTGATAAGTCAATATAGGAGATGTTTCATGTAACAAATAAGATAATTTATAATTTATTAATTTGACTAATAAAGTATAAGTTAATTTTTAGAAGTACTTAATGTACTAACATATATTTTTTTTGAAAAGATTCCGATTTAATAAATTTCATAGGGTAACTTATCAATTATAATTGATAGCTTTTCAATTTTTTTTAAATTTATCCATTTTTTTATTAAACGATGGTTTATATTATAATTATGTAAAAAAGTTTTTGGTTTATGCACAATAATTTAATATAAATAAATAAAAATAAGTAAGCAAATGAATGAATAAATAATATGTATATGTGATATTATAAAATACAATTAATAAAATTTTAGGTAATTATATTCATATTTTTAAAATAATAAATAAATGAAAAAAAAGTAAGTAAACATGTAACGTCATAATTGTATATATATGTATGGCAAATGGTCTTCCGTGTAATATGAATACAAGGATTCTGTGAGTTTATTTAATGCAAACAGCACTTTGAAGAATATATTCAAAAACTCAAGAGAATTACGTAATGTAGGGACATTTAGCTTTGTTGATGTTTCAAGTTTGGAACTGATGCATAGGAAAGCTCAAGATGCTCACAACTCTAACTTCTCCTCCATGGTGCTAAGTGTGATTTTAAATTGCTGTTGTGATTTTGCTGTGTTTATTAAAATTACAAACACAAATACAAAAAAATACAGTCATTGTGATAAAAAAATTACGAAATATTATAATTGTCGTACAATTCAAAACAGCATTATTCATCGCAATTTAAAATCTTGGTGTTAAGTATTATTGAAAAACCAAAATCAACGAAAGCTTCATTTTGCATAGTCTAATAAAGACAAATTCCGAGGCTTAGCTTTTTTTGTAATTAATTAATTAATATGATTATTAAAACCGCAGAAGTTAATGAGTGATTATTAACATTCCTGATCTTCAATCACATTCATATTTTAAACATTAATCATGCTACAACCTATTATAATAGGTTAAAGCAAACGTAAATATTACTATCGGCCTTTAGAAAATTAGCGATATGTATGATTTTGAAATAGAATAATTTATGTGCAATTAGACTTTTTTTCCTTAAAAAATCCTATTTCTTTTCGGAAATATTGCCTAATCCCCGTTTGGAAACCATTAAAAACTATAATTTGATTCATTTTCAAATAAAGCTATTGTGAATACGATAGAATCATTCCTCTATGTGTTCCAAGAAACTATCACTACTATTCATCGATCTGTCCAAGTCGTATCCACGAACGTAGAATAAATGTATATATAACGTAGCAAATAGGAAAAAGAATATGATAATATATATATATATATATGTTTTAAAGTCATTTTCGTAAATATTTTGGTAGAACTTTACTCCATTTATGGGCTCTTTGAAATAGCAAAAACGAAAAGCAAAATAAAATCGCGTTATATAATAAAAAGTAATATTATATACATTAAAAATTAAATTAAAAAATGAATTCTGAATATAAGTCAAATCAATTGAATATAGGATAATTGAATAAATTTGTAGAATTAAATCTAATAAAGACAAAATATTTAAAATCTAATTTTAAATTCCACTTTCAACACATAAACATTATTTTATAGCATCAAGATTTTTATTCATGAAATTACTATCTCAGTTTAAAAATCCGAGTGTACTTTGGAAAACATTTCCATATGTTCTGCTAGCATTACAAACATCTCGAATTAACTTTTTATTGCTTTTCAAGTCTTACAAGTTTGGTATTAAAATATTCCATATACATGTGAAACATGTTTCTAGCGGACCCAAAAAAGTTCCATATCTGGCGATAGACGAAGAATCTCTCTTCCAAATCATTGTTTTTAACGAGTTCTTATTTCTTGTGGACTCAATTATAGAACAGGCGCCTCTTATTCAAGAAGTTTTTGTACATGTCTGATTGACATTAAATCAACTCTCCATTGAGACTAATAATTATCCTGAATGAATGTTAGCTACCGGTACGTGTAGTTAAAAAAAAAAGTCTATTTTCATGAATTTTTCTCGTTGTTTGACTGATTTCAAAATTCGTTATAACATTTATATAATAAGCATCTAAAATTTTGTACAATATTAGAATTTATAAAAAAAAACACAAATAAAAATATCTGAAAACACCTATGCTAAAAATTGGAGAAATAAAAGAAGTGATGATTTGAGAAATAAAAACAAAAATGGACGACTTCAGATTCCACTACAATGTTTTACCAAATATATAATAAGTATCTAAAATTTAGATATAATCTCAGAGGTTATACAAAGGAAATATATATAAAAATTTCTTCAAAAAAATCTATACAAAAAATTACAGAAATGAAAGAGGTGAAGAACTAAAAAATAAAAGTAAGAAATGCATCTTTTATGTTTTGAACTAGTGGTTTGGAATAGATTATTTACTCTGTACTCGATATTAGTTGAAGGAGTACTAGTAGTTCACTGATGTATGATATAGGATGAAGGGACATTTAGAGTTCTACAAAGGGAGTTAGATAAAGATAGGGATTAAGCTTGGAAACAAATAAAAAGGAGAGGAAGAGTGAGAGAAAAAAAAGATGTCCTTTGTTTATAGTACAAAAATGTCATTACATCTAGGATTCTTGTCAAGCTTTTACAAAATTTTTAGATATTGATTAATTCTAAAATTAATATCTTAAATTTTTTAATAATTTTAAAAATGCTAGCACCTCCAAATAAATGTTGGTTAATTCCAAATCTAACATCTTAAGTTTCCTAATTATTTTAATAACCTTCAAATACTATATATTATGATATTGGTTAAGTAAAAAATCAACATATTAAGTTTCTTAATGATTTAAAAAAAGGCCACCCCATTCAAATAGATGTTAGTTGATTTTAAAATTAATGTCTTATTATTATTATTTTTTTTTGGTTTTCCAAACAACTTACAAATGCTATACATTATAATATTGATTAAGTAAAGAATTATCATGTTAAATTTCATAATAATTTAAAAAAATCCCATGTTAAAATAGATGTTGGTTAATTTTAAAATTATCATATTAAATTTCTTTGTTTTGTTAACAATCTTCAAATGTTATACATTATAATATTAGTTAATTAAAAAACCTTCATCTTAAGTTTTTTTAGGAATTTTAGAAATGCCATAGCATCAAAATAGATGTCTATTGTATTTACTAATTATTGTCTTATTAGTCCTAATAATTTCAAAAATGATATCATATTAATACAAACATTGATTTTACTTTTGACTAATATGTATCTACTGATATAAAATTATAATTTTGTAGTATAATTCTATAGTAGTGTTAACTTACTTATCTAGAATTAATTATGAAATTGTCAAAATTTTAAATTATTTTATTCACATTTTTCATTTAAAATTAATTTGGAGCATGAGTAAGGAATTTGTTAGCTAAAATAGTTGCTAGAATTGAATGGTAGGTTTGAAAGTAATTGTACTTTTAACACTTAACTTTTCTTTAATTCCTAATGGAGTTTATAAGCTTTATAATATTGATATATTTGTAGTCCTGTACACAAATAATATCCTATGAATGTCACTGAACAAGAGAAGATAACAACTCAATCATTTCACAACTGATGTTCCCAATGATGTAGATGGTTGAATATATTGTGCCAAGCTTTGGTAAGAATAGGAAAATCAAATAATTTTCATTTGATTGATAGATTGACTTGTCTCAACTTAACTCTTATAGTTTCAATGGTTACAAGAAAATGATCTTTTTTTTTCAAAAATGAAAATAATTAACACAAGATTTGAGAAAATGAATTTCTTGTAGATAATGTAGTGATTCATGAAAGAGAAATGAGTAAAAGTTTTAGTTCTTATTCTATTATTCGTAACTTCATATCTCTAAAAAAGTGAAGAGCTATATTTTGAATGAAGGAAATTTCTAACATGTTTTTATTTAATAGTTTAGTCACTTGCTCTTAGATTATTTAAGTAATGATTAATTATGAAATTATGTTTAAGACATTTAGCAATATATAGAATACTAAAAATCATATGTCATTACAAATTTTTAACATATTGAATACGTTGAATTTGCAAAAATTTTAGTCATGCTTTGCCACTAATCTTGCATATATCCAAACTCTGAACTGAATGCTTTATTTATTTATTTATTTCTTTTAGTTAGAGGCTCTGGTATCGTATTAGTATAGAATATCTCTTAGCAATTACAAATAAGGTATTAAGAAACCTGGGATCTAATCAAGAGTCGCTTAAATGTTCAAATTCAACGGCTGGCATAGAATATCTCCTGGATTATTTAAGTAATGGTTAATTATGAAATTATGTTTGAGACATTTAGCAATATATAAAATACTAAAAATCACATGTCATTAGAAATTTTTAACATATTAATACGTTGAATTTGCAAAAATTTTAATCATGCTTTGCCACTAATCTTGCATATCCAAACTATGAACTGAACGCTTTATTTATTTCTTTATTTATTTCTTTTGGTTAGAGGCTCTAGTATCATATTATTATAGAATATCTCTTAGCAATTACAAATAAGGTATTATGAAACCTGGGATCTAATCAAGAGTCGCTTAGACATTCAAATTCAATGGCTGGCCTAGAACGCATGAAAATCACAAAGTACCATTTGATTCTTTTGTTTCATTGGAAAGTATTTTGTTAGAAAAATATTATTTACACATATATATATATTAATAAATAAGTGATATGATATTTGTATTAATGGTTAAAATAAATGATATTTAAAGGCATGATAATGAAGAAAAATAAATTCTTTTTTAAAATAAAAGAAGTTATTTTTCTTAAATTTTTCATATTTAACATTAAATAAATTAAATAAGATATTTTTCTTTGTCTCAATATTTTATAACTATTTTTTTATGGAAAGTATTTTTTCATGGAAATAAACAGAGCAAATTACAAAATATATTTGAAACTTCAAATTAAAAATAATAATGACATACTATTCATTCATATTCATTGTTCATAAATGGGTGAATTCTAAGATACCCTTAGGAGTTTGGTATTCGGGTGGTGTGGCAAAATACAAGCCACTGGATGAGATTACAAAAATCTTAGATTGATTTAGTAATCTCATCCAGTGGCTTGTATTTTGCCACACCACCCCGGGCACCAAATCCCTATGGGCACCATAACAAGCACCTCATAAATGACATACTTCATTTAGCACCAAATTCACCACTAAGTAACCAAGAAAAAAAAAAGAACAAAGAAAAAAAATACTCATCTCACATTATATCTTGAGTCTATACACACAACATACTCAACTTATTCTCTTGTGGGTGCTATGGCCCAATCTCAATTTTTTTTACTGGTTTGCATGATTTTAAATTGCATTTACAATCTCACTGGAATTATCAAAATTGTGAATATATATAAAAATATACAATTATTATAATGTAAAACTGAAAATTATGGTTGCTGCGTGGCCTGCAATAACAAAATGGCATCTATGAACCGCATTTTAGAAACCTTAATGCGTATGTGAGAGTGAGACTTGGACATGCTCTAAACATTTTGCTAAAAGTTACGGAATATATATATTGTCCACTTTTCCTTCTTTTGGAGTCACATAATTACAATTAAATCATGATTTATTTGTAAATAAATTTGCGAGTAATTTTACGCGTGAATTTAAATTAAAATGAATTAAAGTTTCATTTTTTTTAAATACCAGAGGAAGAATATATAAATAATTTTATTTATATTCCCTCTATCTTTCAGACAATGAATTGAGTACTCCAATAAATCTCTAAATGTCTGTTAGGTGAGACTGAAAGAAAAGAAGTGAGGGAAGCTGACATTTTGGAATAGCTTATGCATGTTTACTATTGAAGGGAAGAGCGAAAGAGGTTTGTACGGCAGCGAGAACAAGAGCCAGTAGAGCAGCAATGGATCCAAAGATAGCCCATTCGGTGCTAAATTCCGTTGAATAAAAACGGTACAATCAGTAATGCTTTTAGTGAATCTCCATCCCTTCCTTAACCTCGGCATATGATTTTGTTGGGTCAGCCACCAGATCGGAGGCTATGATACTAAAAAGCTCCACGCCTCCACCACTCCTTCATCACCGCCAAGGGCGTTGTAGAGCACTCCATCCAATCTCACCTCCTTCACTTGATTTGGCTGGTGTATCAGAGAGTAGAGGAAGGCCACGTAAGAGCTGATGACAAAGTCGTTTTTGAAACCGGGACACATTTCGTACGCTATCAAGTTCAGGAAGCCAGGAGCTGTCGTTTCGGCCACAACCAATCTAGAGAGGTACAATCTCCCGGAAAAGATGAAGGATTTGAAAGTAATTTCAGTTTGTCCAGCAGCTTTGTCCATTTTCTTGGCTCTAATTCCTGCGCGTTTGAGCTCCCGTATGCTTCTGTATGTTGTGATCAGCTATTTAAACAGCATTCGCAGTTTTTACAATTTTGTATTGTAACGGCTACATTTTCCTGCATTTATTCTCAATTTTGTTAATTACAATAAAATTGCAATCGTGACTGCAACTGTAATTTAAAACCAGCATGGTTGTGATTGTTGTCTTACTCCAATGGTTGGTTTTGAGGTGGATGCTAGAGGGCGAAGAATTTTGTGCCCAGATAATTCAAAAGATGAGTTCGTGAAAATTGCTTGTCAAAAACTAACACTTCATACCCTGTAGCCTCTGATCTTCGCAATTTTTCATCAGCTTTCATTTGGTCAGCGTCTGGTTCGGGTACTGTGAAATGATGGCAATCAATGAGAAATATGTGCATGCACTGAATTAGGTTGAGCACGTCTTCATTTCTTAAGAGGTTCAGCACTTGGAAGGGAAGCTGGTTCTCCAACAAGAGCAGATCTGATTGCACCAACCTTGACGAGTAATTTGTCTAGGGTTCATCGGATCAGCTTTCTTCAAGGTTTCAAGGACTGAGCATCCATCTAGAGACAACATCCAGGCCCAGTCCTCGTCATTGTAGTCTCTAATTGTATCCTTGGAGTACGTCTCCTTCAATCCTCAATGTTATCTGAAAACAAGTATTCGACATTTAATATGAGATGATATGATGTCTGGATAAAGACATGACAGACAGTTGATTTGTTCTTCTTATCAAGAGAAGTTTGGTTTATCTTATTAACTGAGAATCCTAACTTATCTCCTCCACTAGGCTTTGTTATCATTCTATTATTATTAGCTAATTATTATCATGATTGCCTTATCATTCTATTATTATTAGCTAATTATTCTCGTGATTCCCTTATCATTTTGTTATTATTAGCTAATCATTATTGCAATTCCCCTTTTTTTATCGGGGTTTAGTTATACTTGAAGATTGTATTTATACCATTCTTGTAATCAATAGAAAATACAATTTATCAAGCAAATATTAGCTCTATTACTCACATCCTTATTTTCTTCTTGGCATCAGAGCTTTTAGGCTAATGCCATGGAAAATTAGAAAACATCACCAATCTTTAATGGCTTGAATTAAGTCGTTGTCAAGCTAGACAAGATAAACTTTCTCATCTGGGAATCTCTTATTCTCTTAACAATCTGAGGCCACAAACTTGAAGGCTACATCATCAGTGCAAAGTTTTGCCTTCCTCAATTCATATCTAATACCAACGATTAGAAAATTAACCTAGAATATGAAGAATTGGTAGCACATGACCAGCTACTTTTAGGCTAGCTATTCAACTCCATGACATTGGATGTTGCATCGCAGCTAATTCACTACAAAAACTTTAAGGACCTTTGGACAGTAGCCAGGGAATTATTTGGTTCCAACACTAAATCAAGAATCACTCTTCTTAAGAGTGAATTCCAACGAACTAGGAAAATTGCTATGAAGATGGAGGAATATCTTAGCAAAATGAAGAATATTGTCGATAATTTGATCTTAGTAGGAGTCCCCTTTCTACTCTTGATCTCACTACTTAAATACTTGTTGGCTTTGACATTGAATATAATTCTATTACTGTTTGGTTATTTGAAAAGGAAGATTTAACTTGGGTAGAGTTATAGGCCACTTTGCGGACCTTTGAAAATGGGTTGGAGCAACTTAACTTGTTTAATAATCTAAGTATTGGAAACCTTCTGTTAATGTGGTTTAGAAAAATTACTTTAGAGACACTAACCATGGTGGATGGCAAGGTTACAGAGGCTTATGTGGTGGACATTTTAGAGGAAGAGGTGGAAGGTCACAGAACAGACCCATATGTTAGGTGTGCAACAAAATGGGTCACGTGGCAATAAATTGTTTCCATCATTTTGATAGAAACTACATTGGATCAAAGAAGAACTTCAATCAAGATCTATTAGTTGTCATTACCACTCGAGACACTATGAGAGATGCTTCCTTGTATATTAACAATGGTGCTAGCCATCATGTGGCAAATAGTGAAAATCTGAAAATTAGAAAAAATAGTACTACTTTCTTAGTTCCAATCTAACAATAAATGACATACTCCATGTTCCTAAAATTATCAAAAATCTCATGAGTGTATTAAGAATAATTGTAAATAATAATGTGTTTGTTGAATTTCATGCTTAAAATTGCTATATGAAGGATGTGTTGCTCAAAGGGGACCTCAATGAAGGAATTTATAAAATGAATTGTCTTGGACCTATAGTTAACATTGTAGTTATGTTAAATGAAGGAATCATCAACAAAGAAACATTTAATAAAGATCTTTGGCATAGGAGACTTGGACATCCATCTTTGAGGGTTCTTGATTTAATTTTGAAAGTTTGTAATGCCAAAGTTAAAGTTAATGAGAAGTTTCATTTTTGTAATGTATGTCAATATGAAAAATCTCATTTTCTTCCATTTCCTTTATCACTATCATGTGCAAGAGAATTATTAGAACTGATCCACACTGACCTGTAAGGGCCGGCACCATTGCCCTCAACTTTAGGTTTTCATTTCTATATACCCTTTTTAGATAAATTTAGTAGAAAAACATGGGTCTACCCTCTAAAACATAAGGGAGAGGCCTCATGAGCCTTTAAATAGTTCAAAAATCTTATGTAAAACTAGTTTGATGAGGAAAATAAAAATATTTTAAAATGATTAGGGAGGAGAGATCTGAAGCTTTACTTAATTTGTTCAAGACACAAGAATCATTTTTAGGTAGTCTTGTCCCTACACCTCAGCTTAAAATGGAAGAGTTGAAAGAAAACGTATGGATATAGTAGAAATAAGCTTAACTTTTCTAGCATAAGCCACTATACCCTTGTATTTTTGGTGGAAAAGTTTTAGCCTCATTGTATTTGTGATCAACCATCTACTAGCTAGTGTTTTTAGTAACTTGTCCCTTTTTGAGGTCCCATTCAAGCGTAAACTAGGATATAATTCTCTAAAGGTTTTTGACTGGTCATGTTTTCCTTGCCTTTAACCTAACAACAATCACAAAATGGAGTTTCACACTACCAAGTGTGTCTTTATGGGTTACAATATAGCTTATAAAGGCTATAGGTTTATGAATTCATTAGGCAAAACTTATATCTCATGTTATGTCATTTTCAATGAGACTGAGTTTCCCTTTGAAGCTAAATTTCTGAACAAAAAATTGGTTCCTTTCGAAACTAGAGAACTTGATTCTTTCTTTTTGCCTAACAACATCAGCGTTTTGCAATAATAGGAAAATAGTTTAACACCTAAACAAATTATGATGAATCAGCCAATATTTGCTAAAGTAGTTGAGCCAGACTTGACTTTAATACATGCTTGAAACCTCAAGTCATGTACCAGTTGTGTATTAGCCTCACATGGGTGACACGCTTAAGGACTTAGATTGTGTGCTAGCTGTGTCAAATGAACTACGAATAGAATCATAACAACAGTGCAACAAATTCATAACCTTGCCATTTAATGACAACTTGGAGCAAGAATAAAATTTTCAAACCTAAGTGTCCCTTCATTGGCATAGCTAAAGTTAGTGATCAAAAAGAGCCTAGCATAGTAAAAGAGGTATTATAGGATCCTCAGTGGCATAAAGCTATGGAAGAAGAATTTCAAGCTTTAAAAAATAATACTTGGAGTCTGGTCCCCCTTAACAGTAGACAAAACATTGTTAACTTGAAATTGGTAATCAAGATTAAATATAATGCAGATGGTTCCATCTAGTAGAGAAAGGGTAGATTGGTAGTAAAAGGTTTCCAATAAGATCCTAAAGTTGATTTTGGTGAAACTTTTAGCCTAATTGTCAAAGTTGTAATTGTAAGGCTAATTCTAAGTATTACACTCCACTTTGATTGGGAGATACAATAACTAGACATCTATAATGCATTCTTGAATGGGTATCTCAATGAAACTGTGTTCATTGCTTAACAAAAAGGTTTTGAGGACATTGTGTGTCCTAGAACCACTCATATAAATGATTGAAGTAATACACAATGTATTATATTTTATTTTAGGCAATTTAATTATTATATTTTATTTTTTATAATTTTATTATTATTATGCGTAATTTATAACTTAATATAATAATTATCCTTGGAATAGCTTCGCTATTCCTAAAATGCCCCTAGTCAAGTATTATTGTGAAAAAGATAGTAATAATACATCGAGACTAGCATGTATAGTGACTGATGATTACGAATCATGGATATGTGATATCAAGTCAATACATGAGTACATTGTTAGTGAACAATGTACTGGACTGACCCACTATGAGAATATTGCATGGATAGACGTGTCATAAGTTATTCTCATATGATTACAAATACACATAAACCTTTAACTTGAAGTCACTACAGTTCCCTACATGAGGAATTACTCACTTTAATATTGTCCTATGTCACCTTTAATCAGGATGACAAATAGGGCATTGATTGGGTGTGTCATAAATCGTGCAGAGGGAAGTGAGTGATGTAAATGGGATTTTGTTACTTTTGTATAAAAGAGAAATATCCTTGGGCCTCTTGATTGAGTGAAACTTAGAAATGCATGGCCATGTTCAATTGAATTAATATGTGATATTAATCATTTATTTTAAGTCTACTCAGTATCAAGAAATATAAATTGAACATTGACGAGGATGACACATTCCATGCCTCCAGTTCAATTTGGATATTATTATAAAAGGGTTATAATGCAAAACGTTGATCATGTATTAGGTGCATGTCGAATCACAGACATTCTTACTACTTGAGTGGCAGTAATGTATTGTTAGATACCGCTTACTGTTTATGGCTCAATAATGAGTCATTATCAACGTAGTAAGAACTTATAGGGTCATACAAAAGGAGTAGGAATAAGACAATAATTAATTGGACTTTAATTATATTAATATCTAATTAATTGGATTTATTTTCATGCATATATATTATTATTAAGAATAATAATGTATTATTCACGTAATATATATATATATATATATATATATATATAATATTATGTGATATTATTTGATATTAAAGTAATATCAAATAATTACGTTATCAAATATTAGATAAATATATTATGAGATAATATTATTTTGATATTTGATAACTATATGCAATTATCTAATAATTAAGATATTTATATTATGAGATAATATCATTATGTAATATTAGATAATTAATAGATAAATCCTATTTCTCCCCATTATCTCTAGGATAAGATAAGATGAGTTGTTAAGTGTGATTAGGATTTTGGAAGCATTATCTTAGTAGGACTAGGATTATAGCTTGCCTAAGTTCTATAAAAAGAGACTTGAGGGCAGCACTTTTTACAACACGCTCATAAGCCTCATAAAACCTGAAATTACTCAGAAAACATTGAATCCTAATTCCTAGAAAGAGAAATGCATCCTAGCAGATTCGTGGAAGGCGATAGGTCGTTGTTCACTCCGTGTGGATACCGTAGAGACCTTGTACCTTCCAACTGGCGTTTGATTCATCCACTCTCAAGTTTTGATCAGTAGAAACACGAGTGCCCAATAGGTAAAACCCTAATCATTGATTTATGCTTTTTGCATGGATCCTAGGTAGAATTCAGATCAAAATTTTGAAATTCCACTGCATGTAATAATCTGAATTCCCAACATAAAAAACCTCACCATGTTTATAGGCTTACAAAGGCATTGCACAATTTAAAATAAGCTCCAAGAGCTTAGTTTGTAAGGCTTAGTAAGGCATTAATTAGTTAGGGATTCCAAGGAATGAGAAGTGATACATCTCTTTTCATTTACTGAACCAAGTTCCATGTTATTTTCATATTAATTTATGTTGATGATATACTAATTACAGGAAATGAAAGAAACTTACTATAGAAGTTCATCCATCGACTAAATTACATATTTACCTTAAAGATATTAGCCCTTTTCACTACTTTCTAGGTATTGAAGCTCACTTAGATGAAATAGGCTTCTATCTTCATCAAGGAAAGTACATCGTTAACCTACTCAAGAAGTATGGAATGGTAAAAGCCACTTCATGTTCAATTCCAATGGTAACCAATTTGATTTTCCTTTCTAAAGATGGTAAATTGTTGAGTGACCTTACTATGTATAGAAGTGCTATCAGGGCCTTTTAGTACTTGACTACTACACGTCTTGATATCTCCTTCTTAATTAATAAAGTAAGTCAATTTTTATTAGTCTCAAGAGTACAACATTGGCAAGTAATCAAGAGGATTGTTCACTATATTAAAAGCACCTCAATGTATGGTCTATACATTAAACCTTCCTATCTAATGCACATTAGTAGCTTCTCAGATGTAAATTCGATAACTAATCCTGAGGACAAGAAGTCCTCATTTGATTTTTGTTTATTTATTGGAGATATTCTTATGTCTTGGTCCTCCAAAAAGTAGTTTGTTGTTACACGATCTAGCACAAAATCAAAATATAGGGCCTTAGCAAATTTGCCTACTGAGATGATGTGGCCTAAATCTATGCTTCGTGAAATTGTATTACCAGTATGGCATAGGCCTCTCCTTTGGTGTGATAATCAAAGTGTTGTTGCCTTAGCCCACAACCTTGTTTTTCATGCTTGTACAAAGCACATAGAGATAGATATTTACCTTCTTTAGGACCAAGTCTTAGCTTAGCAACTCAACATATCTCATGTTCCTACTTTTGATCAAATAGTAGATGGGTTCACCAAGTCTTTATCTCACTTGAAGTTTTAGAGCTTTAGAGACAAACTTGGTGTGTGTGCGATACCCTTACATTTTAGAGGGGAGTTAAAACAAACAATGACACCTCATGTGGTAGCTGACCTATTCTTCTTATCAACAGAAGTTTGGTTTATCTTATTTTATTAGCGGAGAATGCTAACTTATCTCTTCCATTAGACTTTGTCATTATTATGTTATTATTAGCTAATCATTATCCTAATTCCTTTTTTTTGTTGGGGTTTAGTTATACTTAAAAGTTGTATTTATACCATTACTGTAATCAATAGAAAATACAATACATCAAGCCAATATTAGCTTTGTCACCTACATCCTTATTTTCTTCTGGATACAAAGAAGTAATTTTAGGAAGAAGCTATCTACTTGCCATGAATTTTATATGCAAATGAATCCTCTGGTTAAAATAGGTCAATATAATCTTAAAAAAAAATCCAACATAGTTGATACATGATTAGTACTAAAATAATAAATAAAGATTAAAATCAAAAAAATTTTAATAGTCGTACTATTTCTATACTACATTTCTTGCTTTCATTTATAGATCATTTTCAGAAAAAAAAACCTTAACTTTACAACTTACATTCTTTATCAGGGAGCATGACATTCTCACGTATGTAATTGCTTGCTAGTGTGTATTTCATTGAATATTTTTATTTCATTAATATAGGATTCATGTAAGAGATAATCATGATGAAGGAACGAGAATTTGAATATCCTTAGATAGGAAAATATCTAGGGCAATTAGAAGGTATTTTTCTCTCAATTAAACTTGTTCTTTATAATTGTTGCAACTATGAAATTGTCATGCTTATTTTTCCCTTACAATTTGAAATATAGTTTGGTAGTATGCCAATATTTAGTAGTGCAATCTTTCTCTTACAAGGTATTATTTAATCCAATGCCCTAATTGTATGATATTAATATAATAAGAAATATGGCTTTTGCTTCAGTTGAATTGTTATGTATTGTGTTGAAGAATATGAGATTGTATAGTGCAATATGAAATGCTAATTTTTTATTTTGTTTGGAGTGTTCTATATGTATTTTGAAATTGGAGTATTGTAGAGTTAGTTTTTGCTTCATTTAAGGGTTTTGTATATTTTTAAAATTGAGAATAGTGCAGTAGAAAGTGTTATAAGAAACTATAAAACATCGAAGGGCTATATAGAGGGAAATAGGATTTTTTGGGAGGATATATCACATTAATTATTTAATGAAACCAAACAAATATAAGACATTTCATGTTGAATTTTTAAAATCATCAATGTCTACTATAGAATTTCAGCAATGATTTTATGGTAAAAATTAATGTCTTTATTTTAATAACCAATGCCTTATCTTAATGCTTTGTATCTTGCAAAGAAACATAATGAGTCTCGTTGATAAAAGAATTGATATTATTTTATTATTTTACATTGATTATATAATTGACATTAAAATTAATATATAACAATGCTAAAATAAACGTCATTTGAAAATTGATGTGTGATTAATCTATTTTATTTGCAATTCTATAATTGTGATATACACTTCAGACATGGAATGGAAGATGACATAGTGAAAGTTATTTAACATAGGGAAAGGACTGGGCAAAAAAGCTTCTATCCCCCGGGAACTTCAGTTACCAAGACACAAAAGAAAAAACAATTGCATATGTAGACATTCTTCTAAGGGCAAAATTATTTTCGCTCTCACATCCATATTCTCTAAAAGAAATTGAATCACTCTATACCCTTTGGAAAATTCATATTCAACTTAGATGTGAGTTTAACTTTTCTTATTTTTTTATTTTAAAGGAAAGGAACAGCCAGAGGATATGGGAAAACCGGAGGAAAAGAAAATCTGTTTACAGCTTTGGACACTTTTACCCTTGTTTATAACCAAGCACTCACTTTCTAGCAGAGGCACATTAGGAAACAAAAGAGGAAATTACATGTTTAAACACACATAAGGGAAAGCTTTCAACAAAACAAACAAGCCAAATTCTTTTGAGTCTATACACACAACTCTCAACTTATTACAGAAAGGAGTGAAACTGCTATTTAGGAATAGCTTAATACACCTGGCGAAACGCGAGCCAGGTCTGTATAGCAGTGAGACCAAGTGCTACTAGAGCAGCACTGAATCCAATGATGGACCATGGTGAGCTGAAATAGGTTGAGAAAAGTTGGTGCAACCACCTCAACCGTTTCTTTTTGTAGTGTGTTTCCATCTGACGTCTTACCTCTGCATATTTCGTTGTGGCAGGCACCACATGATCAGAGGATATGGTATTGAAAAGCTGAGCTACTTCGTCGTCGCTGCCAAGGGCGTTGTGGAGCACTCCGGCCGATCTCAGGTCCTTCACATCGTTGGAGTGATCTATGAGAGTGTCCAAGAACGCCACATAGGAGCTAACGGCAAAGTCATTATGAAAATCGGGGCACATCTCGTACGCTATCAAGTTCAGGAAGCAAGTCCGGCCGATCTCAGGTCCTTCACATCGTTGGAGTGATCTATGAGAGTGTCCAAGAACGCCACATAGGAGCTAACGGCAAAGTCATTATGAAAATCGGGGCACATCTCGTACGCTATCAAGTTCAGGAAGCAAGGAGCTGTCATTTCGTCCACAACCAGCTTGGAGAGGTACAGCGTTCCTTGAAGCTTGAAGCATTTAAAAGTAATTTCACTTTGTGATTTTTTGGCATTTATCTTGGCTGTAATTCCTACGTCTTTGAGCTCCTGTATGTTTCTGTATGTTGTCCAATCTATGCTCGAATTGCTTTCTTCTTGGTTATTTTTGCTCGTACCGCTTTGATAGTTGGTTTCTTGGTTGTGGAAGATAAAGAATTTTGTGCGCAGATAGTCCAGAAGATGAGTTGGTGGATCTACTGACACTATATGCTCTAAAGCCTCTGATCTTTGCAATTCTTTAGCGTCTGGTTTGGGTGTTGTGAAATGATGGCAAGTACTGAGAAATTTGTCCATGCGCTGAATTGGATTGAGCATGTCTTCACTGCTCAAGAGCTTGAGCACTTGGAAGGGAAGCTGGTTCTCCAACAAGAGCAGATCCAATTGCACCATGGCCAGCTGATCAATCTTGACATGAAGTTTGTCGGGTTCCTTCCGATCAGCTTTTTTCAAGATTTCAAGCACTGAGCATCCATCCAGAAACAACATCCAGGCCAGGTCCTCGTCATTGTAGTCTCTAATTGCATCCTCAGAGAACTTCTCCCTCAATTCCCTCATGATATCTGAAGGCAAGTGTTCGAGATTTCAAATTTCAAAATACGAAATGAACGATGAATGTACAGGATGTATAATGTTCGGATACGAAGAAGTAATTTTGAGAAGAAGCTATCAGCCTGCCACGATTTTTATATACAAACTGAATTCTCCGGTTAAAATGGGCCTAGATAAATTATATTAAAAAAAAAAAACCTGCATAATTGATACATGATTAGTACTAAAATAATGTAAAGGATTAAATCAAAATTTTTAGATAGTCCTACTATTTCTATAATATATTTCTCGCTTTCATTTACGAACTTGCAAGACTTAACTTTCATAATGATTCTATCTTATGTGGACTTGTTGTATAGATTATAGGATACCTCTAATCTTTTGATGCAGGTCCTCAGCCCTCTGATTGGTATCTATGGCATATGAAGCTGCCCACTTAAGTTTGTAATCTTCTCCTAGCTCGAGATGATGATGGATGGGCCCGATTGATATCATTTTGGGTGTGTAGTACTTCGTAAACCCTTGTCGTTCTCGTAAAAATGCCCGAACCCTCTGGATCTTGGGGCGACAAATTGTTTGGTTTCTCATAATCTCCTGTCTGGCTTCCTCCAGTTTGGCAAATCTTTGTCTCATGCTGACAGTTGTATTCTCCGTCATTGTATCTATATGTTTGGCAAATGAATGTAATGAGTCTGAATTAATTTATAATAGAAACAATACTTAAAAGCATATATTAAAAAACTTAAAATAATTAAAGAATATAGGATCGTAAGGCTTTGCAAATGTTTCAAGTTTGGCACTAACACACTGAGTCACTTTCCTTATAAATCTGTGACTATAATAATTAAAAATGATGTTACTATTTCTAGTGTAACTTTGCTAATGTTTCAAGCTTGGAACTTAGGATTTAAATAATGGTCTGTGACTACAATATTGATTGCGATATTGCATTTTTGGAGTAGATGACATCCGCGATTTTTTGCAATTTTAGACTGTTATGATTGCATTTTTTCGCATTCGTCCGCATCGTGACGCGATCGAGACCACAACTGCAATTTAAATCTCTGCTTGGAACTATATTTACATACTATTAAAAATTTCCCTGTCTATGATTGTGATATCCCTAAAGTAATTTTATATAATATATACAGATTCTTTATAGTAGAAACAGAACTTTACGGTCATAGTCATAAGATAAATTAAGGATTATTGAACTTTGCTAATGTTTCAAGTTTGGAACTAATTAACTTGATCACTTTCCTTTTACATTTCTGATCATAATATTTTGAAGTGACGTGAAATTGATATAAATACAGGTTTTATACATGCATCCAGCATAAACTCCTCATATCATTTACTGTTAGATCATTTTGTAAAATTTAATGAAAATAAAAAGGGACCATACAGGAAAATTGCGTAAAAAAGACATATGTAAGAAGTAATTTTTCACACACACACGCACACATTTAAAATTAACCTTGCCTTCAATTAATTTCACACACACACATATATATATAAAATTAACCTTGCCTAATCTACCAATTAATTTCAAACCTTAGGAGAAAAGATCACACCTTAATCTTTTCCTCCACAGTGTAAAGTATCATTGGAAAATAGAAATTAACTAAAGCTTTATTCCCACGAGTTATGTCCGTTTGGCTCAGGTAATTAAAAAAAAAGGAAAAAGGGGATTGTGGGTTTTTATTCTTTTCATCTTTATTTTGTAAAGTATTATTGGAAAGTAGAAATTAACTAAAGCTTTATTCCCACCAGTTATTTCCGTTTCGCTCGGGTAATAAAAAAAAGGAAAAAGGGAATTGTGGGTTTTTATTCTTACTTTATTTGATTCAGAAAAACTTTTTTCTATTTTCTTATTTTTCTTCAATGGATTACCCAAAATAAGATAGTGATTATTCTCACTAATTTATCAAGGATTCCTATTCTTTCATTCTAAATTTTGAATTTTTCATCTTTGATGATGATGATAAATAATTATTATGTAATATAAAAATAAAAATAAAAAATAAAATGATAATAATAAAAAATAATAGTAATTGATAATATAATATAATATATATAATAAGGATAATAAAAAATCTAGTAATAAAACAATTAAAAATAATAATAAAATAAAATGCTAAATATTAATAATATGATAATAAAAATAATAATTATTATGAAATAAAAATAATAAATAATGAAAGTAAAAAAATAATTATATTAGTTATAAAATAATAATAAATAAATTATAAATAATAAAAAATTTAATAATAGTAATACTTATAAAAATAATATTAAATAATAAGCTAATAATTATTTTAACATCAATAAAAAATAGATTAATTTCTTCTCAATATACTTGTTATTAATATTGTGAATTAAGGGATTGAATCCAAAAGAAGAATCATGAGGTATTCATTTCCTTTTTTCCTATTGCTTTTTGTTGATTCATTTTCCTCTTCCCAATTAAACCAAACAACCCTTAGTATAATAAAAAAAAGGTGATGCTTACCTTTTCCTCATGTTAAATAATTAAGTGCTATTTGATTCAAATTGAAAAAAAAGAAAAGAAATTAATAAAATGAAATAGAAAGAAATGAAATGAATAGTCCATTTTTACCTACTTTTTTTTATTCAAACAAGTAAAAGAATCAAGTTACTCCTAATTCATTTAATTAGCATTTGTTACACCAAGAGGAATTAACTTTTTTCTTATCATTATCAAAATAATTATTATCTTTATTATAATTATTATTTTATTATATTTATTAATATTATTATTGATAAACTGATAATTTCATAAGGAATTGAATTCCCTAAGAGATTTATCTTGTGTTTAGATGGAAAACTTAGAAATTTCAAAAAATTTAAAATGATTGGATTTTAGTTGACCTAAACTCAATTTTCTTTATCTAGAGAATCTCTTATTTGTGATAAGGAATTTATCCAACAGCATGGTTTATAGCATTTTGGCAAACTTGATCGCAAACACTCATTTAGATGATCGATTTTTCTACAAGCAGTTAGACAATTGGACAATTGGACAAGAGCCTTCGTTGGGATTTTTTTGGGCGGACTGAGTATATATTTTTCAAGTCCTCGTTTGGGATCTTCTGAACATCTGATAGGTTGTATTTATCCATGATGTCAAAATATTATATTTGTCAATAATATTAAAACCTTAATACTATCGTAAAATTGAAAATATTTTCATAATTAAAGTTTCATATGTTTTGATGAAAAATATTTTTATAAAATATAGTTAAAAAATAGTAATATAAAAAATATTTTACTTATTCAATATTGAATATAAAAAATTTAAAAAATAAATTTTGTATTTTAAATAAAAATTTGATTTTTGCGAATACCACAATTTTATATATTATTTTTTAATAATAAATATAAATAATATATCATTCTTTTACCGATGTTTATGCAACTAATACTTTTCTAAAAAAATACTATCCATTATAAGAAAAAGAAGTAACAACGATGACACTTTTAACGACAACAATTTTTCAATTGTCGCTAAAGGTTTTACCGACGACAATATCATCGTTGAAGTGTAAAAAAATTCAGGTAGGAAACATAGGCATTAGCGACAACATTTATTGTCGCTAAAGAGTTGAAAATAATTTCAGTGGGAATTGCTGACCTTCAGCGATGACAAAGTCATTGTTGTAGGGCAGACCCTTCACCGACGACACGTGTCGTCACTGAAGGTCTGCCTAAAAAATAGCAGAAGATCTTTAGCAATAACAAATGTCATCGCTGTAGGTTCACCCCTTCACCGATGACACTATCGTCACTGAAGGTCATCCTCGAAAATTGAACTAAACCTTTAGCGACGACAAATGTCATCGCTAAAAGGTATATCCTACAACGATGATAAATATCGTTGGTGAAGGGTCTCTGCAATTTCCAATGTAGAGCTTCAGCGACGACAGTGTTGTTGGTGAAGGGTGTGCCCTACAGCGACAACTCTTCACCAACGATCAAGTTTTTTTGTTGTCGCTGAAGAGGTATGCCTATATATTGATCCGTGTCTCCTCATCTCTCATTCGCACTATTACAAAGCTGGACCTGAGGTAAGTTTCTCTTATAAATTTTTCTCTAATTTAGTGTATTTATTTTTTATATATATTGATCTGTAATAATTTTTTATATTCGATATTTTAATTTGTTAGTTATTATTAGCATTCATCATTATTCGTAGGGAGTATTCAGAGTACATTCGATCAGTAGATTTTTACCGTTGAGGTATGTGAATTAAAATTTATTGTATTTTTATTGTATAATATTATATGTGAGATTAGTAATTTGCAATGAATTAATAGAATTGATAATATATTTAATTTAATATGAAATTTTGCATTATTTTGTTTTGCATGTTGTAAATATTAAGTTTGTTTAGGGAAATTTATCTTAGTATAAAATTTGTAAATATAAATTTTGTTATTATTATGTATTCCTTAAATTATAACTTTATATTATATGATATATGTGTAGATTAAATTATTAGACTAATATAAGATAGGGTTGTTACGATATTTTATTTGCAAAATTTAGGATTTAGGTTGTAATTTAAGAAATTTCAAAATTATTAGTTTTGTTGAAATAATATAACATAGAAAATTAGAATAAGTACATAAAGATAGCTTAAAATAAGATATTATAATAATATAATCTCTTTCTTTATTAAAACTGAAATTGAATTTGAGATTAAAACTTACCAATCCAAATTATACTATTTATACCACATAGTAAGAAAAATTCAATAGTACTTTAGACCACATGAAAATCGAACCTAACAATCCAAATTATACTATTTACACTACATCGAAAGAAAAATTCAACTAAACTTGAGGTCACATAAAAATCACCCCGTTTATGGATAAATTAAAATTACTTTTTATTTTTAAAATTAGTAAAATTTATAATTTACCAATTTTCAAGATTTATTTGTTAAAATCCAAATTAAAGCTAGACCCTACACACATTCAAAATAAATTATATATTTATATTATTTGAAGAAGATTATATTTTGTTAGTTTTAGTGTCAAATTTGTGATTAAGTGAATTATTTTTACAATTAACAATTTCAACCACTATGCAATGTGATTTTTTTCTTGGATTAAATATTAATTTTCAAATTAAGGAACATAATTTTTAAAAATTATGAAATAGTTCTCAATACAATAGTTAAAGTTACAATAACATTACATTAATGAATAACTTATGAAATTAATAATAACTGTACGATGGATAAAATTTGAAGCCAAATTTACTAATACTATAATCTCTTGAATATTAATTCGGTGTTATTTATTTTAAAACTTTTTAAAATTTGCTTAAATTTAAATGAAAAGAATAGAATTATCAAATATTAAAATGATAAAAATTATTTAATTTGTTTACTATTAGATTAAAAAAATATTGAAAAATAATGGTCATCAAAACGACCTTATAATAATAGAAATAAAAAAATTACGAACTTATGATAATTTACAAGCACTCATAAAATGAACGTCTCTTTAGAGATGTTGAATCGTGCACCTTGTACATATAGCAGAGTAGGTTACATGTCTGAATTATCACAAATTTATTGTGAAACATAACAATTGTTATGGATATATAAAAAAATAAAAAAAAATTAATCATAAGACACTTAAATAAGAATACTGATTGTTAAATAATGATTCTCATAAAATGTCGTATCTTTAATTTTAATTATTGTAAATCTTTTTTTACAATAATTTTAAATAGTTCTACATTTACATTTATATTATAAGCTTAGACCCATTCAAGAGTTGGTTGTTCTCTATACATCAACTAACTCTTGAATTGTCCTGAGAAATTGGATAGTTTGAGATATGTTTTGTAGTTATTATTAGCAATTTATCTGGCGATTGTTTGATATTGTGGGAATATCTTAGCATCCTAACTGTTTTCCAAGTATAAACTATACAGTCGTATAGTTTATACACTTGGAGAACTATAGGGAGATGCTGCTGAAATTTCTGCACGAAGCAAATGATGAGCATGGATAAATTGGGCAAAAACGTAACTATAGAAATATCTCGAATGGGATAAGACCCTACCCTTCAAAGTTAGAGTGATACGGTGAATTTAATGTACATATCAAATATTAGTCACAACACTTTATTCCACCTAAAACTATTATCTTCCTGTTCAGTGATACAATGTCCATAGATAAAAGTTGGATACATCTACCAAATCGCTTGTCGGATGAGTATTGGAATGGTGCGGTGGCATTTGTTGAAAAAGCTAAACACTTTGTTGATGAAAGGGGTTTGGTGAGATGCCCATGCAAAAAATGTGTGAACTTATTATTCCAAACATTATCAACGTTGGAGGCACATATTATAGACAATGGATTTCATCCATTGTACAAAAATTAGGTACACCATGGTGAAGCAGATGTTTCAACTTTAAAGGGAACTTGGGGGGCATTTACCGACAATAGAGATGAAGTGGTAGATATTTTACATGACTTCATCGACCCTCATGTACCTGAAGAAGTAGTTCTTAATGATGTGGAAAGGAGTGAGAATGCACCTGACGGAGACATTGGAGCAAACTATAATAGTTGTGATAATCTATTTGAGTAGGTAGAAGCAGAGTTGTACCCAGGATGTTCATCATTTTCGGCCTTGAACTTTCTAGTGAAACTCATGCACTTGAAGGTCCTGCATAAGTGGACAAATAAGTCATTTGATGCTCTCTTGAAGTTGTTAAAACAGGCACTTTCGAAGGATAATAAATTACCCGAATCGTACTACGATGTAAGGAAATGGCTCAACAAGTTAGGATTGGGGTATGAATCAATTCATGTGTGCAAACATGACTGTGCACTTTTCTGGAGAGAACATACTTTGGAGGATAATTGTCCAATCTGTGGGGAGAGCTGTTGGGTAGATAAAAATATGAAAGGAAAGAAGGTGCCTCAAAAGGTGGTTCACTATTTTCCATTAAATCCTCAATTAAAGCGATTGTATAGGTCGAGACACATTTCAAAGAATATGATATGGCACCACATTGGTAAGTTAAAAGATGAGGGGGTGATGCGACATCTCGTTGATGGAAAAGCTTGGCAGGAGTTCGATAAGAGGTATCTTAATTTCTCCGCTGACCCACGCAATGTTAGGTTAGGTTTAAATGCCGGTGGATTAAATCCCTTTGGTGATAGGAGCTTGTCATACAACATATGGCCAGTGGTGATGACTACATATAACTTGCTGCCATGGATATGCATGAATCAGTCCTTTTTCATGTTGACCCTATTAATCCTAGGACTGCAAGCACCAGGCAAGGATATTGATGTATTCTTACAACCGATCGTAGAAGAGTTGAGGTATCTCTGGGAGAAGGGAGTAGAAACTCGAGATGCGAACACAAATACTATGTTCAACATGCGAGTAGCTTTGCTATGGACTTTGAATGATTTTCTTGCTCAAAATAGTCTCTCTGGGTAGAGCGGACAAGGATACAAAGCATGATGGTTTAAATAATCTATATGGTTCCCAAACCTTATACTTGATAATTTGATTTTTTTTACTGTATGTTCTCCATTAATGACTTGTATAATGTGTATTAATTCAAATATGATGGATGTCGAGGCACGACACCATGGAGGTGATGCTGAAGGTAACCCACTGCAGTGTCCCACCCACATTCCATCGCAGTGCGAGGCCTCAGGTATCTATCCTTAGTTGTACATACTTGAAATTGATTAAATATCTTGTTAAAGTCATTTGATATTTTTTTTATCTATTAAAGTGACAGCTGTGAGAAAGAGGGGTCCGAATAGGCCCTCAGGTTGCATGAGAAGATAGGCCGGGGTAGGGGGAGACTGGTACCTGTACAGTTCGATACGACTAGTACATGACATGTGGTAGAATGCTAGTTATCTCCCTCGTGACATTGGCAGCATGATTCGAGCTCATGTCCTGCCTTATTATAAGTCACGGCAGGTTGTACCTCAGTAGATCCGAGATAGAGTTGTGCAGGAGGTTTGCGTAAATATCCATCTCCTCCATTTGCTAAATTAATCCTTTTGAGATTAAAATTCCTAAATATAAAATTCACAAATTTGTTAAATATCTTCTATTGCAGTCCCACTTCGAGTTTTAGGGCATCTCCGAGGGTGATCGGGATAGAGCCATTTCTGGTTTAATGCGAAATGCTGCAGACCTATATAGGGATTGGAAGTACAGGTTGAACAAACACTTCTTGGAGCATGGGGGCGATCGGGACCAGGATTATGATATGGATCGTGCTAGATGCTGTGTGTCCTAATCTGTTACACCTGAGACATGGCAGAGGTGCATCGACTCTTTTGATAGTGATGCCTATAGGGTAAGTATGACATTCAATGGGATTACCTTTTTCTTCTGCATATCTTATTTATAAATAAAAAAAATTGAATACTATTTTTTTTTAATTTACAGGAGTTGTCTGGCAGGAATGCTAATAATAGGGCACAAAAGGATGTGAACAATAGACATGGTTCAAAGTCTATTGTTGCACATCGATTTGATATGGTAAATTAACTTGTTGTATTATTTTTTAAATGCACATTTTGCTAGATAGCTTTTTGTTCATTATTTATTTATTTTCATTAATTTTTTCCTCTTACAAAAAATGAACAGAGGAATAGAGATACTAGTGAGCTGCAATCGGTACTTGAGAATTTTAGGGACTGACACACCTATAGGTCAGGGGAGTGGGTGCATCCGATCCCTTAGGAACAATATGTGAGTTAGTTAAAATTTACATTTTAAATATAATTCGACAAATATATGTGATAAGAATTATTATTCTAACTTAGAGTTTTGATAATTTAAGGCAAGGATGACTGAGCTCGTGGCTTAGCACGCATAATCTAGTGTATCATCCACTAGTTTGCCTATGACTCCTGTACAGATTGATGAGGCTGCCGTCGCCGACGAGGTGCTTGGCACTCATCGAGGGCACAGGAAGGCTGTTGGGCGTGTGTTGGCTGGTCAGTCCTATTAGTCGACGGGGACTTCTAGTGCTATGGTGAGCTTGCAGTCCGTGTCTTAGGTCGCTGAGTTGCAGTAGGAGCTACATCAAACTCGAGAGCAGTATCAACATATCCAGCAATTGATTCAGGAGCAGCAGCAATGACTGGATCATCATTAGCAGCAGATTACACATCAGGAGCAGCAGATTCAGACTTACCTTACCCAGATGAGTTCCATTCTCAGATAGCAGGGTATTGTCTTATCGCCGTTGCCATTTGCTGCTACTACTACACCACCTAGGCCGAGTAGATTTACAAGGGCACCTGTCGCTCAGCCATTTGATCCTTCCCAGCCATCACCATCATTGTATCGTCCTTGTTGCTAGGATGATGACGATGATGATGATGATAAATCGGCATATCTCCACTTCTTTTCTCCGTAGTATCTCATGTATATGTATATTTAAATTTCTCATATGTAGACATTTACATGGATTGTGTATATTTAATTTTTTCATAAAAATATTGTATTTACAACTATTTTATGGGTATTCATTTTTTTATGTTAGATTAAATTGTTAGACATTATTATTAGTATTATTGATGTATTATAGTTGTATAATTTCAATTGAATTAAATTAAAAAAATAAAAATATGATCCAAATGAATTCAAACAAAAAATCTTTTAAATTATGTTGTTAAATATAATATATTATTTGAAATACACTTAATTATAATGATAATTTCAATTTAAAATTTAAAAAAAATTCAAAAAAAGGCATTAGCGGCAACTCTGTCGTCACTGTAGATTAAATATCACCGACGACAAAATGCATTTTCAGCAACAACATTATTGTCGCTAAAGGGGGGCTTTACAAGGATGACAATGTCATCACTAAAACCAAACCTACAACGACGACATTGTCATCAGTAAAAATTGAAATTGCACCGACGATTTCTATCGTTGCTAAATATATCTATAATGATGACAATGTCGTTGTTATAGGTACTTTTACCGACGATAATGTCGCCGTTAAAATTCAAAATTCAAAATTTTTTATTTTTGAAATTATTTTCTATGACGACATAGTCGTCGTTAAAGGTTGCACTTTTAGCGACGACAAATTTGTCATCGGTGTTGGTTCTTTCAGCCACAAAACTATTCCGACAACATTTTCAGCGATGACTTATGTTTTTACCGACGACTTTGGACTCTTTACTGACAACAATTGTCATTGCTAAAGGTCTTTTTTCTTGTAGTAATCCTACAAAACAATTAAAACGGATCATATCCAAGTTGTGGTTCTTCTTTCGGCTGATCAGTATTCATAAGTTGCCCCACTACATATTTTGACTCATAATGTCTCTTTAAGCACACTTGCTATGAGGTAATAACATAAAACCTACGTTGTAGATAACAATCAAATGTATAGGGAAGGCTAACTATGAGAGATGATTATGGTACGTTATTAATATACTAGTATTTTGATACACTATTAAATTTAATTATTGATATATTATTATATGATGTGTTAAATTTCATTTAAAAAAATAATTTTGATTTATGATCAAATTTTTTAATACACAATCATAAACTTGTGATGTAGCATAATATCTCTCCAACTATCACACCTTTTAGCGGAGGTTAACATCTCTCACACTTTTATCTACCACACTATAATTAAGGGTGCTTAACAAGCCATTGGTCTGTGTGCTTGGCGAGTCAACTCGCAGATTTTATGTGGATTGAATTTGTGGAAATAAGCTCGCAAAAAATGTAGGTCTATGTGGGTTGGATCTGGTAGACTATAGCCCATGCGGGCCAAATCTGCTTGTCCTCAGATTGTTCCGTAGGCTAGATTTCCCAAAAAAAGGCCTTGCCACCTTGGCCTTTAAGGCCCGCTAACTTGTCCATGTTTGTTGACCCAAATCCTAAGCCATATTTTGTAACCACTAACTAGCAAAACTGCAAAGGTGGAGTGTAGAATTGTAGACCCAATGAGTGAGTCAATGACCCAATTAAAAGTTTTTAGCATTTTTTCAATAATCAATATTTAGTTAACAAAACAAATAACAAATTATGGAATTCCTAAATCACTATCGCAAATCCCTAGCTGAGCAGCTTGAGCTTAGTACACTATGAGTTTGTCAACTAGAATGGTGGAACTGCTACCTGGACTGGAAGCACTGAAGTAGGATGTTGCTTGCTGGCTTGCAGTGGTGTTGTCCGACAATCCGAGAGAGACAAGAGGCAAAGAGTGAGAAACTAGAAATGGAGCTGCAAAGATAGAGAGAAGAGTCATAGAGAGTGGGAAACAAAACAATAGAGCTGGGAGCTTAGGAAAAGAAGACCAAGAGAAAGGCAGAGACCAAAGAGCAGTAGAGATTGAGGTGAGCTTAATTTCTATCAAAATCATTCAATCTCATTATCTAGCCTAAAAAAAATTCCAAATTCATAGGTCAAAAAAGGAATGGCACATTTGAGATTTTGGGTGATGGGTGTTGACATGGTCACATGGTATTGAACAATCTAAGATTGAGCTTTATTTTTTTTTGAATTTTCATTTCTATATTGTTTTTAAAGTGAAGAATTTTGTTAATAAGAAAAATTAATATATATAAGGATTCCAAATCTATGAGTATGGGAGAATATTAAATAAAATTTATTTATTATTAATGGCTAATAATTATATAGTTTATGTGTGAATTTCATAACAACTCATGTGATGTGATTATGTATTATATAATTGTAATTTTTGCAAATAATTTTATGGTCATATATTTTGTTGTGCAACTATACTTGAAGTTTAGGAATCATGTTGCGAATGAGCAAAAGCCTTATAAATAAAAAATAGGTTCTAATTCTAAACAAAAGAGGCCTATAAGCACATATGAATATGAAATTAAGGGTGGGTTCTTTGAAGAAGAAATTGAAGAAGTTAGTGAACCTCAATCCAAAAAATATAGGAACAAAACTTCAATTGTGTTGCAAGTTTTTGAGAAAGATAGAGAGGATGAGAAAGGTAGATCTATAGCTAAATATAAAGGGTGTAAGGAGAGGCATGTAGCAGGTGGTAATAAATATGGCACTTCAACCTCTTAGCAACAAAAAAAATAAAAATGAGGGTAAAATACACATAATCCTCCTAAAGTATAACCTTTTATCAAATAACTTCCTTAAAATTTGAAATCTTACAAACAATATCCCAAACCTTTCCAAAACATGAAAAAGGCAACTATCCTATCTCACTTATTGGCAGTTGAAGACTGCCACTATATTTTCACTTTTCAATAGTTTTAAACTGCCACTAAGTGAATGAAAAAATGATGGTGATGATTATATAGAAGTACTACTAAATTATTTTGTCTTTTTCTCTAGTACTTTCATATTTTGAAAAAGTTCAAGAGGGTTATTTGTAAGATTTGAAAGTTTAGATGATTATTTGATATAAAGCTATACTTTAGGGGGTTATGTGTATTTTGCCTTAAAAATAAATTCTCATATCACATTATATCTAGAGTCTATATATAGGACATGCTCAACTTATTCTTTTGTGGGTGTTATTCCTTAATCTCAAATTTTTAACGGTGTGCATGGTTTTATATTATAGTTGTAATCTTACTGCAATTAAAAAAATTACATAACAATATAAGAAAATATAATTATTTTAATGTAAAATTG
This sequence comes from Sindora glabra, assembly GCA_020226215.1. NCBI lineage: Eukaryota > Viridiplantae > Streptophyta > Magnoliopsida > Fabales > Fabaceae > Sindora > Sindora glabra. Next base: position 816,803 of record JAIUCU010000353.1, read on the forward strand.
TGAAAATTATAGTGGTAGTATGGCATGTAATAACAAAATTGCAATAATGAGACTTAAACATGCAATAAATTGCTAGAAATTTTAATGGGAGCCTTTTATTAATTTATAAATGACAATTAATGTTAAATTTTATTATGCGGGCTCTAAATAAAAGTGACAAATGGAATTGGGTCTTGTATGGTATTATGACCCAAATGTAGATTAGCTAGGTATAGATCTTATGATTGATAGGATTCATGACCTAACCTAATATATTTAATGAGGTCCCCTAACTCTAGTAATCTAACCCTAGTTTTGATTTATCCCATCTGAATGCAGAACCAATCCCTTTATCAAAGTGAAAAAGAGAAAGAGAGGAAAAAAAGGGAGGTTACCATAAAGGTAGTGAGACCTCTACAATAATAATTTTATATTTTTTATGTTATAGATATTGGTTCAGATGATGAAAAGAATGCAAGATTTAAGATCAATCACCAATTAATCCATGTATTTATTATATTAATTTATATAATTAGTTATTCTTTGGTTTAATTTAAAATAATTCTATCAATTGGTATTAGAGCTTAGTTAAGGCCTTTGATTATGGCTTATTAAGATAAAATTTTGTGTGAGGTGTATTATTCTCTTTCTTTGCCAATGTTTTGAATAATTTTGTTATTGTGATCCTATTCTAAAATCCTAGGGTTTTGTGTATTTGTTTTAAAAAATATGTCTTATATCATAAACTAATAAGGGTATCGCATATGGTACTATATATATATATATGATTTATTGCATAGAGAAAACATACATATATCTTTTCTTGTTTATGTATAAGTGGCCTATACATGAATTGCTTTCATATGTCTAACCATGAAATAGTTACTAGTTGTGTGAAATTTTATAATAATGTACTTGTTGCCCCTTTTTTGTCCATAATATACATACATATATATATAGATTGTGATGCACACATGATTTTTATTAGCCATTTTGCTAGATATTTTCATCACCATGTTATAAAATTATAAAAAATATTCCTTAAGAACCTAGTATGAGTGTACTTAAAACTTTTACATATGCTGTGTAAGTTTTGAATAACATTAAGAGAGAAAAACAAAGGGAGTGATAATTGGGTCTTTTAAAGGGAATTTTGGGATGTGAAAAACATTATAAAACATGTAAAAATGTCCTTGGTGATTTGGAACCTCCATAACCATGAAAGCTTTATTTTATAAGATGTTAAAATTGCACTTCCCTAACATTTTTTGAGCAAGAAAGCATTGAATTAGGTAGTGGGAGGTTACATAATGGGTTTTGGAAATGGGTAAAAATTGTTGGGTCAAGGTTGGGTGGCTATTGGGTTGGAACTAAGTCATATAAACCTGTGTGTGCAGCTTTCTAAGCTAGGAGACATGCAATAGTATGCCACGTGCATTGCCCAACTGCACAGCCAGTGTGTGTAGGTCACGCACCACTTTATCAATGGTGGTTGGCAATGGTGCACACATTGTTATGCTCCATTCTTTGAGCATATATTTTAGGCATATTTTCAAAATTTTTTGAAATAATTTTTTTATGATAATTTTTGCCTAAATTTTTTAAGTAATTATCCAAAATAATTTTGAATTGAATTTTTCTTAGGTAATTCTTATATTATAAGCTACCTATTGTTATTTTTGTAGCAATTTTGGAGACTATTTGTGTAATGTAATAATTTATAGAGGATTATTACATTAATTAGGAATTATTGTAGACTTATATTCTGCCACAAAAAAATTATGTAATTGTGTACTCACCTTCGTGGGACTAGTTATATAAAATTTTGAAAAGGAAAATTTTATTTAAAAATATGCAAGGGAGAGGCTATATTAATAATATTAAATACCTTTTAGTATCATATTATTGATATGATAAATTGGTTATAATATATGTGTAGGGTTGGATATTGTATTCCAAAGATCTTGAACATCCTTCAGTGTTAAATTTTAGGAGCATGATATTTGACTCTTGTATTATATTGCAAGGACTTAAATGCCCCATCAATATTAGTTCTTATAATATGATAATAACTAATATTGTATAGTGTAATTCTATGAGGAAAGATCTAGCATGATTAAGTTTTTTAACATGCATAAGACGTTTTTTGATATTTTCTAAATTTTAATGTCTATGTAATAAAATTTTATGATGCTAAATGGGGCATGTTGTGTTTAATAGGGCCTAGTTCTAGATCATGTATCTGATGATTTTAAATATACAACCCACTGTGAGTTCGAATTTGAGTATAGGGCAAAATTGGAACACAAAAAGTGTTTTTACTTAAATTGAGTTGATTTAGTGGTCATTTTGGATTAGACCATCAAATTAAGCATATTTGAATTAGCAAATGCTTAACCCATTTATTTAAAAAAAAATGAAAATCCATAAACTTAGATTAAGCTGGAAAAGATTATTAATTGAGAGAACAATAAATAATGAGGGCGGAAGGCTGTGAAGGCCCATTATGAACTTTATTAATTATCTTATTTCAATTTGATGAAATTATAAACTTTTAATCTTTTTAACTTAGTATATACTAAATGTTTTCTACCAAGTTTTGTTAATTTCTTAAAAAAAATGTACTTTGCAACTAGAGATGGATTTTATTCATGTTGTACCAAAAATGTAGTGTTTTATTGAATTTTAGTTGTGGAAATTTGTTTTGATCAGTTGTCAAGTCTTGGCAAATAAAACCTAATTTTGGGGTATATATTTTGAAATACAATATGTTTATAATAATATGAGAGTAGGGTTGGATATTATATTCCTAAAATTTTATATTCCTAAAATATGTTTGTAATAATATTGTTAATACAATATGTTTGTAATAATATGAGAGTTAGTTTGTAATAATATGTTTGTAATAATATGAGAGTAGGGTTGGATATTATATTCCTAAAATTTTAAAACACCCTTCAATGTTAGGTTTAAGGAGTGAAATGTTTGACTCTTATACTATGTTGTAAAGTCTTTAAATGTCTTTTGGCATTAGATTTTACAACATGATGCAAAATATGGTTACATAGATTAATTTTCTGAGGAAAAGTATTGGCATGGTTTAGGTATTAAGATGTATCAAGTCTTTGGAATGTTTTTCTCAATTTTATATCTATACAACAAAAGTTTTATAAAGATGCTAGATGAAATGAGTTGCGATTAATAAGGCCTAGTTTTAGAAACTATATTTGGTAATTTAGAAATGGAACCCACTATTAGTACTAATTCTAGTGTGAGGCAAAATGTGGAACATAAAGTTAGTCGCACTTGAATTAAGTTAGTTTAATGGTCATTATAGACCAAATCATCCCAAGCCTTTAAATGCTTTAACTTTTTATTTTCCATTATGGAAAATTTTTGAAATTTAGTAGGGTGAAAAAAGGTCATTATTTCTCATTGCTTGAGAAAACAACCTATAAGAAGGATAATGAAAAGTGGAAGCAAATTTTGGAAGTTATTAATTATTATAAGCTTGACATTTTTAAATATAGTTTTTTAACCTTGTATGCACTGAGTGGTTTTCATTAGATTTTATTAACATTCTAAAAGTGCATCAGAGTTAAAGGTGATGATTTATTTTTGTGTTTTATTTTGTACCCTAATTGTTATATTAGGATAAATGAAATTTGTTTTGATTTATTTATTTAGGTATATGTTTTTAATAGGATTGTATTAGGGTTTTGCAAAATCCATTTTTGAAATCTAACTCGAAAATCATTTCTAGTACTTACTTGGATTAGTCCCTCTAAAGGTCATTTAGGGATAGTAGGAGTCATCAAATGCCATGAAGGGTGGGAGTCAAAAACAAATATAACTATTAAGTTCAAAAGGGATGCGTAAATGAATCTATGAATTTAAGATCAGGATGATCGCTAGTTAAAAACTACTTTCAAGAGGAAGTTGTAGATTGTTAAAAACTTTCCTCCCTTAACACTTTAAAATTTTCTTTTGGATTTAAAGCAACTCAATTATGATATTGATGTTGGTTAAGACAAAGTAATTAAATTGAAATTAAAATAAAGGACTAGAAGTAAAAACATGGTGGTCCTATAATGCACACATTCTAATGGTATTTAGCTTGTCTCGTTTACGGTATTGGAAAGGACCCAACAAGTCAGCATTGTCTCATGTTTGTTAATCCAAAAGGATTAAATTTGTTAGGCCTAAATGATTTCTAAATGACAAGAAATGTCTTATATGCATCAGTCATAAGTAGCCTATTGCTTCCTAAGGTTTGTTTTTTTAGATAGCTAATGGTGATGCATATAGGTGGTACAAATTATTATATATTGACTTACATGATATTAGGAGATTTCATATGTACAGGTTACTTAGACTCATTTTATCAATTGCTCATGTGATCATAAATTAGTGTCTAGTCATGTATTAAAAGGAGTTATCACTATAGGAATGTATCTCATTCAGGGTGGCTTTTCCCACAAATTTCCCACAAATTTTTTATTTCACATGGCATTTTCGGTGAAAAAGTAGCGAGGGTGAGGAAAACACTTAGCGACGAATTTTTCCATGGATTTTTGCCACCCTAAAATTAAGGAAAAAATCCCAAAGGCTTCCCTTGGATTTAACGATGTCAAAATTCTAAAATTTGTTGTAAAAAATATATTTCCCAAGGATATCCATAGGAGAAGCTAACTCAAAATTATGAAAAATTGAATAAATAAATTCAAAATTTAAAATTATCTGACCCAAGAAAAATTTGCAAAATATAAAATAAATACAAGAATTGTTGTAGACAAAGAAATTAATATTATAACAAAATAAATATAAAGTTAATCTAGTTATAATGATTGAATCTAAATGAACCAAGAGTACAAATCTTCTTAATTAATAAAATATTTATCAAATAGTGCAATCTTCTTTAAAGCAACAACAAGATGCAATTGAACTCAACAAGTAACAAAAAAGGGTGTCAATTTCATAACTCAGATTACGAGAGAGGGTGAGCAAGAGTAAAAAGATTAATAATATGTAAATCCGATAACAATATATTATTTTTTAAAGGAGCTAAGTTGAACAAAAGGTCATGATTACCTACCTCATTTGGATCCTATATCCAATTTGCAATCATTTGCTATCTTGAACCATTCTGTGATTTAGGACCATGTCATTTCCTTCTTCCATATAGAACCTCACACTTTGGCTAAGCTCTTGTCAGGAGACAACACTTGGAAAATGACAAAAATAAAAATAATTAGCAATTCAAAATATTTGTAAATAGAAGGACAAGCCAATAGGCATATATTATCAATAATTTAGTAGATTAAAGCAAAGGCTACTACTATAAATCAAAATAAACCCCTCTAGTTAAATTGGATCAAACAATATCAAAGAGAAGCCCAGATTGTCATTAAGCCAATTGTATAACATGAGATCAAAAATTTTACTACAACATCTAGAAACTAAGTAGCATAACATGGAGCTAAAATTGCAAATGAAATTCAATTTCTTATCTACTTCCTTTTGTTAACTTCAGTATACTTGTTTTAAAGGCTCTAGTTAGAAAAATATAGTCTGCGACTAAGTTTTTTACTTTAAGTGGAGTACATTAAGTTTAAAGATATTATCCTTTCAAACTTCACCATAAATTGTTCTTACCATATATTGTGTAGGTACTTTATAACACAATAGAGCAAGTCTACACTAAATTGTTGAAGTTATTTTTTCAATATAATAATCTCAAGCTAAAGGTAGTGCGAGTTGCATAAACTAATTTTGTGACAATTAGGCATAAACTAGTTGAACCTAGAAGAAACTAGATTTTCCAAAATAAGCATGGCTAAATTACCATTGCAGGGCATAGATGTCACTATATAATCAAATTTTAAATGTTGTACCTCAAACATCATATAAATAGGACTTGTAAACATAATAATAGATGAAAAATTAAAGAGTTTAATAGATAAGAATTCTTGGGAGAGAAATTATTATCAATTATAAAAACCACAATAAAAGTTAATTGAAAAAAACTATATGCCCAGATGAGTTCTAAAATAAAAATAAAAAGAAAGTAATATGAGTTGGTAATCATGCATTTTAATGATATGAGCAATCCATGCAATTGTCAGCTAAGTCCAATAGCATAATTGCACATATTGAAAATTTTCTATCATAAGTGGCCCAATAAGGTTTTATTATTAAAAGAAGAGATATTGCTAGAGTGAAGAGAGAAAGTACCCAGCTAACATAAAGAAAATAAGAGAGCTCTTCAATCTCTAAAACACACCTATAAACAATTCAAAATCTAATGAAAAAACTGTAATATTAGAAAGCAGTAAAACTATAGCAACTGTACTGCCATTAGCCTTCTATCTACTGTCATAAGCAATGTAAACTAGTTAGCAATTAGGATAAGTCTTATAAATTCAAGCCATATGGTATCAAATCATTAACCAATTGCTAAAATCCAAGATTTTCATATAAATAAATGCCTGAGTAAATATTGGTTTAACACCTTTTTAAAAAAATCTCTCCAAATTATGTTCAAGTTTGTTACTAAGATTTATACAAATGTAACCTAGTCAAGAAATAATTAACAAGGACTGTTTTAAACTAATATTCATAGTTACAAATTGAAAGTGAAAAATAGTGAATAATTTTACATCACGATGACTATAAATATGTATAATCTAATTTTTTACCACCATTTAGCATCAACTAGGTCATTTTTGCCAATGATGCAAACTTCTACATGCTCTGTTGTTTATGATGTCATGCTAAATTTTTTTCAGCAAATTTGATAAACTGAGCATTAAAATTAACCCTAGTAAGCATAAATTAAAGAACTTCCATGACAGCTGATAAGGATGTTTTCTTATATTGGTACTTCTTCCCATTCTCTTTTTAAGTTATAACCCTGTTGGCTTTTAAAATGCACAGAAAACAAATGGAAAAATAAATATGGAGACTTTGTAAGCTATGTCTTAAGCAATATAGTTAGTGTATACAGGTATAAGGGTAAGGCTTCCATAGACATTTGTATTATTAGTATATTATGAAAACTCGTGAAAAATATAATTTAGAAAAAAATTTCAATTCCTATACATGTTCAAGTGTGTATGGAAGCAAATCTCTTTAAATGTAAAAGTTGGTAAAATAAGGAAGTGAAAGTTAATTATATTAGTTGCTTTTTTGCAGACAAAGAAAGCATATTTGTTAATTCACTTCCAAGAACATACCAATGGTATGGTCAACTACTCATGATGCAATAATTTAATGATGACTTCAAGCAATTGAGCCATCTAAAAGATAACAAAAAAATTAGTAAAAATCACAAAATAAATCCTACCAATGAAAAAAACTCTTTTAGTGGGTTATTACAAAACAATTTGAAAGATAATAAATCAAAATAAATAGCAATATTGATCTCCTTTAGTGAATAATTGAGAAAAAGAGCTAAGCAAAATCATGGCCATGATTTAATTAAGGTAACTTTGGAAAAATACCAATCAAAAGCCTAAGATTCATATATCTACATAGATTTTTGAAGCCAACATATCTGATCAATAAGCAAACTTGATATTTAAAATTAGGATTTTTTTAAAGAAACCGGCATAGGTTTTAAGCAAGGCAATGTCATTCTCATTCAAAAGGCTAGATCAAATCATGGTGGCAAGAGTGGCCAAATTGGTGTGGTTACACCTTTAGGATGGCAATCATACCACTCACACTTCAGACCCTAGTAGAAACAAGAAGAAAGGATATGGGCAAGTTGGATGGCTTTGGGTGGTGCTATTGGCGGGAAAGATGAAGGCTTGGGAAGAATGGATGCTGGGGGAAAAGAAGAAGTGAAATGGGTGACCAAAAAGAATATAAGAGGGTTAAAAATTTTCAATGAAGCTTAAAAAAATGAGTTTTGAAAAAAGTGGATTCTAAGAGGAGAATCCAATCCTAAATCCCGCATTCAATGAAGGAGTGAGAAGTGCCAGTTTCATTAGCAATTAGCAATCTAAAAACTTTGAATTTCAATTTGAGGTGACAAAGGCATGAGATTTATGATAGACATTTGAGGCAGCTTTATCTGCCTCAAAATGCTACCCCAAAGGTGATACATTCTTGTAGTGTATGTCATAGGAAATATTGTGCAGTTAATTATAGTAATCTCCATTAAAAGTAGGGCATGTTGTGTGATATAAATATTTTTATTAAGCTAATAAGTTAAGGGTTTCTAGTTATAACCAAATTTATGTTGTGGCAATACTGCTACCATGACCTTCTCTATATGTTATAAAATCTTTTCCCATGTAAAGGACTTCAATTTAAAGTATCAATTCGTGAGAGAGAAGATAAGCAAGCATATTACTTGTTTTCTATGATGGTGTGCTTGCAAATCTACTAACCAAAGGCTTAAGGGTTAATATGAAGTATGATCAAATGAATGGTATAAATTTGCTTAAGCATTTTTGTGTTTTGAATTAGTGAGAGTTTTGATAATATGAGCTCATTTATATTTTAAGATATGTTTAAATAAAATACTCATAATAAGATATTCATGTTATTATCACATATTTTATGCACATTTTTGGTTATGACATGTAAGTAGAGACATTCAGATTTTGTCTCATTATTGTGAATAGAGACATTTAAACCTTATCTCATTATTCTATTAAGAATATTGATTCTCATTAGGTATCTCAGGAGGATGTTGTGACCATTGTGTTTGAATTTACATTTAGTCACATTAAAGTAATTTAAATCCTATTATGCATATTATGTTTATAACTTTAATAGATGTTAATTGTTTTGTTTAGCAATGTATAGGCATTCAACATGTTTGATATTAATATCCATTTAGATATGATGTTTAATGTTGTTGAATGCTTATGATCTTAACTAGACTCACAGGTAAAATAATACCTTTGAATAATAACATTATATTTTCAAATGGTCATTATTTATAAATTAGTATTGATTCAAGTAGGAGATTATTAGAAATTCTAATGTGGGCCTAACATTAATTCATAAATAATAATTTAATATTAATATAATTTTTTTACCCAAAATAAAGTAATTTTATTGTAATGGGATCTGTATGATATTTAGGCACAAAATATGGGTTAGTTAGGTATGAATTTTGTGATGGTATGATTCACAACTCAATCCATTTGTTTTAATAGGTTCCCCTACCTATGATAGCTTTCTCAATTTGCATTTTGCTTCATTAGCATGTAGGCTGTTAGTATATATGCCCTAAAACCAATTATATTGGTGATTGTAATTTTGAATCATGTTATTTTAATGACAATTCCAATTATTATATTTATATATATTATCTGCGTAATATATTCAATTATGATAATAACCTTAGAATAATTGTATTCTTAAATGTCCCTAGTCATATATCATTGTGGATTAGGTTGCTTTGATATGTTAAGACTAACATGTGTGAAGACTTATATGGGATATTAAGTTTACACATGAGTACAAGTTAGAGAACTTGTATACTGGACCGACCCATATTAAGAATACTACATGAATTATTATATGAGTGTCATGAGTGGTTCTTAGTAATTATTATTAATATGGTCCTTTGACCTGAGATCACCAAGGTTCCTTACATGTGAGTTTCATATTTTGATACTATTCTATGTCACTAATGGTTGAGTGAATGTAAGGGTAGATATTGGATATGTCACATATCATGCGGAGGGGTTTATATGATCAAGATGGGATTTGTCCCTCCTATATAACAGGAGTAATATCTGTGGACCCCTTGATTAAGTAAAGCTGAGAAAATGCATGGCCATGCTCAGATGAATTGACATGGGATGTCGATTACATTTGTTTCAGTCAGCTTACTTAGGAATCAAGAAACCTTAAGATTGGGCTATACGGGAATGACACGGTCCATGTCTCGTGCTCAATCTAGATGTATAGGACAAAAGGACATAGGTGATGATCACGTGTAAAGGTTTAGTCAAATCACCGACTTTCTCATTACTTGGGTAACAATGATGTGTTGCTAGACACCGATCATTATTTATGATCATTAATATGATCAATGGTCATTGCCAACGTAATGAGAGCCTATAGGGTCGCACACTTAGAGCCTAGTGAATTTGGAATTAATGGACCAAATTGTTTGGGCCTAATATTTGGAAATTCATGTTATAATTATAAGGCCCAATAGTAAGCCTATAATTATATATGGAATAAAGCCCAAATAGGTTAGGTTTTTCTATGCACCTATTTAAATAGGCTTGTTGGGTAATAATAGTTGATATTATTATCATTATTCATGCACCCCAAAAAGGCACAGAAAAACCCTAGCACCTCTCCTTGACCAAAACCCCTGAAGAGGCGTAGCTAGCATTACGAGGTAAAAGGAGATCAATTCCAACCGGTATTTGTGTGGACATTCACTGGTGATTCATGGGTTTGTGTGGATACTTCAGAGTCTTCGGTCAAAAGGAAGTTGAAGAGGTGATTAACAACCGAGTTCTAAAGTTATCAACAAAGGTATTGAACGAACCCTTATTCCAATTTAACGTTTTTGCATGGATCCGATGGATGAGATCGGTTTATTTCGCTGCGCTCGTATGGCTCCTGATCCCAACAGCTCGGTAGTTCTTCTTAGATAGTGATAATGGAAGGTTACGATAGAGGGAGAATAATCCCTTAATGCATATTCTTGATTTGGAGGAATCAAAAGGAAAGAGATACAATTACATAATCAATGAGAGATGAATTTTCAAGGAAAGTGCCATCATGGATTACAATTAATCCAGGTTTGTTGTGGCAATTCTTTGTAAATAATGCATTGTGTTCATCAATTGCACTCTAATTTCATGTTGTAATTCAAAGCCATGATTTGAAGGTTTTGTAATTTAAACTTAAAATTCTTGCACAGCTTTCCTCAAGATTTCGAGTACTAATCATCCATCCAGAAAAAACATCCATGACGGGTCCTTGTCATTGGAGCCTCTAATTGTATCTTTGGAGTACGTCTCCATCAATTCCTTAATGTTATTTGAAAGAAAGTATTCGACATTATAAAATATGAGATGATATAATGCATGGATACAACAAAGTAGTTTTTGAGAAGAAACTATCTGCCTGCCATGATTTTTATATACAAATTGATTTCTCTGGTTAAAATAGGTCAAGATAAATTATATTTGAAAAATGTCCACTAGAATTGGTACATGATTAGTACTATGATAATAAATAAGGATTAGAATCAAAATTTTTTAATAGTCATACTATTTCTATATTATAATGGATTTGGACCTTCCCATTGTGGGAGCTGCCATTTAAAATTCAACCACCGTGTATTTTTCTAGAAACAAATCCTTATCGTCTGTCTAAGCTCTTCGTTTTATTAAATGGATTTCTTTCTTCTATTCTTATATTTTGCCTTTTATTCTCTTCCTTCTTGTGAACGCCAAACGCAACAGCATTCTTTTTCTTCTTGCTTGCAGAAGGAAGAGGTCATAGAAGTCAGTCGATCATTTCTCCAATGTCAGCAAAATCATCAGAGCAATTAGAATTGGGCGTAGATGCGAGTTTTTCAACACAAGCTTCTGATTTATTGATACAAATATTAACTTATCGTGTCTATCTCAAACTTTTGGTTTGAACCTAAATTTATTAGGGAATCCTAATTCCATAAAAGCGATTTATCAAACACTAATATGCTGTATTAGTTGTTTTTCTCAAATCACTCAGCCTATGTTTAAACAAAATTTAATGTAAGTTCTATAAAATGAAATAAAAAGATAACATTTACTGCTTTAATTTTAGTTTTGAGAGTCTAACACTGGCAACTGTACAATCTTGTGTTGGAGAATGGGTAGAGAATTGCATTGATGGCACCTTTTGAAGCTGGTTATCTGGGGAGGAAGAGAGAAACAAATAAGAAAGTGAATGGAAGAAAATTGAAAAAAAAGAAATCCTAATTGAAATGATGAGCATGAAGAAAGGGGAGGGGGATTTATTACAAAATAAAAAATGGAGGATAAGCTACAATAGCAACTCCCGTTACGGGAGCTTATCCGAATCCATATTATATATATTTCTCGCTTTCATTTACAGATCATTTTCAGATTTTCACATATAATTGCTCGTTAATTTATATTTTGCTATTTGTTTCAATCTCTTTAATATAGGTGTAATGTGAGAAATAATCATTAGAAAGGAATGAAGATTTGAATATCTTTGATTGAAAAATATCTAGGATAATTCACTACAACAAAAAGCAGCAATAACGACGACACTTTTAGCGGCGACAAAATTTTGGTCGTCGCTAAAGGTATTTTTGACGACAAAGTCGTCAGTAAAAAAGGCAGAATTTTTTAGAGGAAAATAGAAATGTGGGCGGGAAGAATTAGGCTTTTAGCGACGACAAAAGTCATTGCTAAAAGCCTAAAAAAATTTTGGCAGCAAAATTTGGCTTTCGGCGGGAAGAATTTGGCTTTCAGCGACGACAGTGTCGTCACTGAAGGGTGAACCATCAGCGACGATTGTCACAGTTGTCGCTAAAGCCCTAAAAATTTATAGCAGAAAATTTTGCCTATCAGCGACGACATTGTCATCGCTGAAAGTGTCCAATTTTCAGCGATGATAATGTCGTCGCTAAAAGTCCTCCCATTTTCAGCAATGTCGTCACTAAAAGCTTTGTCCGAATTCCAAGGCAAGCCTTTAGCGACGACATTGTCGTCGGTGAAGGCTGGACTTTCAGCGACGACAATGTTGTCGCTAAAAAAAAATTCGATTGTCGCTGAAAGCTTCAGCAACGACTGAATTTTTTGTGTCGTCACTGAAAGCCAGAGGCTATTTATTCGCGGCGCCTCCTCCCACCTCATTTGCGCGTTTAAAGTTTTTGGACCTGAGGTAAGTTCCTGAACTTTCTGTCTCTTTTAATTTTTTTTAATTTTAGTATATTTATTTTTTTATATATGTTAATATGTATTAATTTTGTATGTTGTATCTTTTAATTTGTTAGTTATTATTAGCACTTGGCTTAGTTTGCGGAGAGTATTCAAAGTTGATCAGTAGATTTTTACCATTGAGGTACGTAAATAAAAAATTATAATTTTTTTTATGTACTAATATATTTAATTTACTCAAATAGTTTGCAATGAATTAATAGAATTGATAGTATGTTTAATTTGAATTAATAGAATTGATAGTATGTTTAATTTAATACGAAATTTTGTATTATTTAATTTTGTATGTTGTAAATTTTAAATTTATTTATGTAAATTTAACTTAGCATTAATTTTATAAATATAAATTTGATTATTATTATGCATCCCTCAATTTATAATTTTGAAGTATACAATATATGTGTAGATTATTCATTTAGACTAATGTAAGATAAAATAGTTATAATATTTTATTCACAAAATCTAAAATTTGTGATGCAATTTAGGAAACTTCAAACTTATTAGATTCAATGAAATAATGTAAGATAGATAATTATAATAAATATATAAATTTATCTTGGAAAGTAAGAGATTACAGTAATATAGTCTATTTTTTAATTGAGATTGAAACTTAACAATTCAAATTCTATTATTTACACCACATACTAAGAAAAATTCAATTAAACTAGAGATTACATAAAAATAAAACCCTAACAATCCAAATTATGATATTTACATCTCATAAAAATAAAAAATTTCAAAACACTAGGAAGTTCGCATGAAAATCACACCCCTCTTGGATAAAACCATATTTACTTAAATAAAGAAGCTGAATTGTGCATCTTATAAATAATATACACCTTATAAAACTAAACTTACTTAAATTTACAATTAGGAAGTCCATTCACAAAATCTAAAATTTGTGATGCAATTTAGGAAACTTCAAACTTATTAGATTCAATGAAATAATGTAAGATAGATAATTATAATAAATATATAAAATTATCTTGGAAAGTAAGAGATTATAGTAATATAGTCTATTTTTTAATTGAGATTGAAACTTAACAATTCAAATTCTATTATTTACACCACATACTAAAAAAAATTCAATTAAACTAGAGATTACATAAAAATAAAACCCTAACAATCCAAATTATGATATTTACATCTTATAAAAATAAAAAATTTCAAAACACTAGGAAGTTCGCATGAAAATCACACCCCTCTTGGATAAAACTACATTTACTTAAATAAAGAAGCTGAATTGTGCATCTTATAAATAATATACACCTTATAAAACTAAACTTACTTAAATTTACAACTAGGAAGTCCATTCACAAAATCTAAAATTTGTGATGCAATTTAGGAAACTTCAAACTTATTAGATTCAATGAAATAATGTAAGATAGATAATTATAATAAATATATAAATCTATCTTAAAAAGTAAGAGATTACACTAATATAGTCTATTTTTTAATTGAGATTGAAACTTAACAATTCAAATTCTATTATGTACACCACATACTAAGAAAATTTCAATTAAACTAGATACTACATAAAAATAAAACCCTAACAATCCAAATTATGATATTTACATCTCATAAAAATAAAAAATTTCAAAATACTAGGTAGTTCGTATGAAAATCACACCCCTCTTGGATAAAACTACATTTACTTAAATAAAGAAGCTGAATTGTGCATCTTATAAATAATATACACCTTATAAAATCAAACTTAAATTTATAACTAGGAAGTCCGTATTCATAGTATAGACATCTCTATAAAGAAGCTGAATTGTGCACCTTATCAATACAGTAAAGTAGGTTATACTTTTGAATTCCCACAAGCTTATTGTGAAACATAACAGTTGTTATGAATATTAAAAAAAATCAATAATCTACATAATAAGTTACGTAAATAACAGTACTGACACTTAAACAACGATACTTATAAATTGTTGTATCGTTAATTTTAATTATTGTAAATATATTTTTACAATAGTTTAAAATAGAACTACATTTACATTTAAATGTTAAGCTTAGACCCGTTCAAGGGTTAGTTGTTTTCTGAACATCAATCAACCCTTGCATTATCCTGAAAAGTTGGACAGTTTGGGATATTATCATGTAATTATTATTAATAATTTATCGAGCTCTTGTTTGATATTGTGGAAATATCTTAGCATCCTAACTGTTCTCTGGGTATAAACTATACAAGTGTATAGTTTAGGCACTTGGAGAACCATAGGGAGATGCTGCCGAAATTTTTGCACGAATCAATCAATGAGCGTGGATAAATTGAAAAAAATAATAACTATAGAAATATCTAGAATGGGATAGGACCCTACCCTTCAATATTGGAGTGATATGATGCATTTAGGGTGACTGTCAAATATTAATCAACATACTTTATTTCACCTAAAGCAATTTCCTTCCTGTTCAGTGATACAATGTCTGTCGATAAAAGTTGGATACATCTACCAAATCGATTGTCGGATGAGTATTGGAATGGTGTAGTAAGATTTGTTGAAAGAGCCAAAAACTTTGTCGATGAAAGGGGTATGGTAAGATGTCCATGCAAAAAGTGTGTGAATTTAATATTCCAGACATTACTAACATTGGAGGCGCATATTATAGATAATGGATTTCATCAATTATACATAAATTAGGTACACCATGGTGAAGCAGATGTTTCGACTTCTAGAGGAACTAGTGGGATATCTCTTAACAATAGATATGAGCTGTCAGATATTATACATGATTTCATTGGCCCTAAGGCACCTGAAGTTGATTTTCACAATGACGAGTACAGGGGTGAGAATGCGGCTGACGAAGACATTGGAACAAAATATAGTAACTATGATAACCTGTTCAAGCAAGTAGAAATAGAGTTGTATCCAGGTTGTACAACATTTTCAGCATTGAACTTCTTGGTGAAACTTATGCATTTGAAGGTTCTGCATAAGTGAACAAACAAGTCATTTGATGCTCTTCTTCGATTATTAAAAGAAGCACTTCCAAATGATAATAAATTGCTTGAATCGTACTATGGTGCAAGGAAATGGCTCAACAAGTTAGGATTGGGGTATGAATCAATCCATGTATGCAAACATGATTGTGCACTTTTTTGGAAAGATCATGCTTCTAAAGATAATTGTGCAATTTGTGGGGAGAGCCAATGGGTAAATAAAACTACAAAAGGGAAGAAGGTGCCTCAAAAAGTGGTTCGATATTTTCCTTTAACTCCTCGATTACAGCGTTTGTATTGGTCGAGACATACTACAAAAAATATGATATGGCATCACACTGGAAAATCAAAAGAAGAGGGGGTAATGCGACATCCCGTGGATGGAAAAGTTTGGTAGGAGTTCGATAAGAGGTATCCTAATTTCTCCGCTGACCCATGAAACGTCAGGTTGGGTTTAAGTGCAGATGGATTTAATCCTTTTGGTGATAGGAACCTATCTTATAGCATGTGGCCAGTGGTTATGACTACTTACAACTTGCCACCATGGATATGCATGAACCAATCTTTTTTCATGTTGACCCTATTAATCCCAGGGTCGCAATCGCCAGGTAAAGATATCGATGTGTTCTTACAGCCGGTCGTAGAAGAGTTGAGGGATCTTTGGGAGAGAGGAGTTGAAACTCGAGATGCAAATACAAATACGGTGTTCAATATGCGGGCAGCATTGCTCTGGACTATTAATGATTTTCCTGCTCGAAGTAGTCTATCCGGGTGGAGCGGGCAAGGATACAAAGCATGTCCTACATGTAATTTGGATACTCCGTCGATTCGAGTTAGAGGAAAAATAGCTTACATTGGTCATCGTCGTTGGCTTCCAAGAAGTCACACATGGAGAAATAGGAAGGAATTCAATGGAAGGTTGGAGAGGAGAGCCCTTCCTCAGCCTTTTACGAATAATGTTATCATGGAACAGTTGGCCAAAGTGCCACAGAGACTTCCAGGAAAACATGCTGAATTTGGTGGTGTAAAGTGAAAGAAAGGTGCCGACGAACTTAATTGGAGCAAGAGAAGTATATTTTTTAATCTTCCTTATTGGCCAACAATGAACTTAAGGCATAACATTGATGTGATGCATGTTGAGAAAAATGTATGTGATAGCATCTTGGGTACATTATTGGAGATTGATCATAAAACAAAGGATATAGACAATGCAAGATGAGATTTGGCAGACATGAAGATAAGGCCTAACTTGCATCTGTATGAGCAGAGGGGTCAACTTTTCAAGCCGTATGCTGGATATACACTTAACCAGGAAGAGCGGAAACGATTTTGCCAGTATATAAAGAATGTGAAATTTCCAGATGGGTTTGTTGGGAGTCTTAGTAAGAATGTCACAGATCGTGACCTGAAGTTAAAGGGGTTGAAATCACATGATTATCATGTTATTATGCAAAGACTATTAGGACCAGGTGTTCGGGCTTTTTTGCCAAAGGAATTATCATATCTACTTATCGAGTTATGCAATTTCTTTAGTCAAATATGTGCTAGAACTCTCAACAGGGAGGATATTCTGCAAGCCAAACAAGACATTATCATAATTTTGTGCAAGCTTGAGAGGATATACCCCCTAGCATTTTTTGACATAATGGTTCACTTGGTGATGCATTTGCCAGACGAAGCATTGGAAGGAGGACCCGTTCATTTTCAGTGGATGTACCCATATGAGAGGTATATAAAAAAGTTAAAGGATTATGTTCGAAATCGTGCTCGACCGGAGGGTTCAATTGCAGAAGGATATATTGTTAATGAGGCATTAACATTTTTCTCCATGTATTTGGGAGGAGTGGAAACTAGATTCAACCGCTCTGATAGAAATCAAGATGTAACACCTACTCAAACAAGAAGGACATTGTCGGTGTTCCGGTCCCAATGTTGACCGATAGGGAAGAAGATTATTTCTCATTTCGATAGGAAGGATCGGGATATTGCAGTATGGTACATCTTGAATAATTGTACTGAGATTGAAAAATATCTCCAGTGAGTATCTTAAACTTCAGTTGTGTTCTTCTCCCTTTTGTGATTATAATAGACTAAGATTGTTATGTTCTACAGTGAGCATCGATTGGAACTCGAACGAAGTGGTGCTGAAGATATTGATAACTTACAGAGAACCAAATTCCCTTCGTGGTTTTACTCAAAGGTAAGGATTTTTTTCTTCCCAAATCCATTGAACGAATATCTTAAATATTGTTCATTTCTCTTGTTGATATTTTAATTTAATTCTTGGAATAATTGCTACTTTTGTAGATGTACTATTTACATAGGAACGGTTCCCCAGAGGCCACCGAAGAGTTACTATCATTAGCATTTGGTCCCAGTTTCACTAACATGGTATACTCTACGTGTATTATGAATGGAGTACGCTTTGTAGTCAAAATTCGAGATGAGAAGCATAAAATGCAAAATAATGGCATTTCTGTTCCGGGGATTGATGGTAACATGTTTTATGGTATACTAGAAGAAATAATTGAGTTGACTTATTTAAATAAGTACAGTGTGACTTTATTTAAATGCAAGTGGTATGACACTGATCCTACAAAGAAGAAACTTTACATTGATAAGAATATCACAAGTATCTCCATCAATGGACAATGGTACAAGGATGATCCTTATATACTTGCTACTCAAGCAAAACAAGTGTTTTACACTGAGGATCTCCTTAATGGACCAAATTGGAGGGTCGTCCATAATATGGTGCATCGCGATATATGGGATCTACCCAGTGATGGAGATAATGCACAAGACTTGTTATTTCTGCAGGATAGTAACTCATCTAACTTCAACCTCACAGTTGATCTGGGAGATTTTGATCTAGTACATCTAGGTAATGAAAGAAATAGTCTTTCAATCATTCCAACGTACAGGAATGTTGGACCTAGTGCTCATGGAAAAGACACCTTCATTGATGATGACGAGAGCCTTGAAGACGAAATAATTGATGATTATATGGATGAGGAGCCCACACAATCTGATAATGAAGGAGAATCCGATGACCATGAGTTTGTTAGGTTCACCGACACTGATTCTGACTAGGGATAAAATAACATATTCGAACTACAACTCATAATTGTGTAAGCATGATTATTAAAATAATAAATATGATTGTAAAAAGTTGAACTATTTCATCGTTCAACTGGACATTGAATTCTTTTTAATTACTTATATGATGTGTATTATTTTAGTTATGGCGGATGTTAAGGCACAATACCATGGAGGTGACGCTGGAGGCGACCCACCGGAACGACCCACCAGTATTCCATCTCAGTGCGAGGGATCAGGTATTTGTTATTAATTGTGCATACCTAAGCTTGATTAAATATTATGTTTATTTTGTTAATATTTTTCTTTATTAAATGAAGTAGCACCTACTAAAAAGAGGGGACTGAATAGGTCCTTAAGACTGCACGAGAAGATAGGCAGGGGTGGAGGCAGACCGGTGCCTGTACAGTTTGATACGATTGGTACATGGCATGCGGTTGGTGAGAATGCCAGTCATCTTCCTTGTGATATTGGCAGCATGATCCATGCCCACGTGCCGCCCTATTATAAGTCATGGCGGGCTGTACTTCAGGAGATCCGAGATAGAGTTATGTAGGAGGTTTGCGTAAGTATTCATTTCCTTTTGAATTAATATCTTTGAGACTGAAATTTGTAAATATATGACTCATAAATTTATTAAATGTCTTTTAATGCAGTCCCATTTCGAGTTCCAGGGCATCTCTGAGGGTGATCGGGATAGAGCGCTCTCTGGTTTGATGCGGACTGCGGCCGACCTGTACAGAGATTGGAAGTACAGGTTGAATAAGTATTTCTTAGAGCATGGAGGGGATCGATACCAGGAGTATGACTTGGATCGAGCTCGACGTTGTGTGCCTCGATCTGTCTCACCACAGACATGGCAGAGGTGTGTGGACTTCTTTGATAGTGACGAGTACAGGGTAAGTAAGATATTTTATGGTATTATGTCAGTATTTCATAATTAGTAAATTGTGAACATAAAAATTTAACTTTTTCCTCTTAATTTGCAGGAGTTGTCTGCAAGAAATACAAATAATAGAGCACAGAAGGTCGTGAATGACCGGCATGGGTCAAAGTGTATTGTTGTACATCACTTTGATAAGGTAATTTAATTTTTTTGTATCTTTTTTAAATATATCCACTTGTTAAATAGCATTACTACCCTTTATCCTTTTTTTCTGTTACAAAAATTGAACAGAGAAACAGAGATACTGGTGAGCTGCAGTCGGTGCCCCATAACTTTAGGGGCCGACACACATACAGGTCGGGGGAGTAGGTGCATCCGATCCCTCAAGGGCAACATGTAAGTTATTTGAATTTCATATTTTAAATAAAATTTTACAAATATATCTTATAAGATAGATTTCTTATTACTTTTTTTTAATAATTTAAGGCGAGGATGACTGAGCTCATAACTCAGCATGCACAGTCTAGTGTATCATCCACTAGCTTGCCTACAACTCCTGTATAGTTAGATGAGGCTGCCATCGCCGATGAGGTGCTTGGCACTCATCGAGGGTACAGGAAGGCTGTTGGGCGTGTACTTGCTGGTTAGACTTATCATTCGATGGGGACTTCTAGCACGGGGACGAGCTCACAGACCGTGTCTTAGGTCAGTGAGTTGCAGGAGCAGTTACACCAGAGTCGGGAGCAGGTTGAGCAGAGCTAGCGGTTGATTCAGGAGCAGCAGCAGCAGCTTGATCAGCAGCAGCAGTAGATTACACAGCAGCAGGAGATGATGCAGCAGCAGCTTGGGACTTATCTTACTGAGATGAGCTCGATCCTTAGACAGCAGGGTATCGTCCTACCGCCGCCTCCATTTGCTGCTGCTACACTGCCTGGGCCGAGTAGATTTGCGCCTGCACCTACCGCTCAGCCACCACTGTCATTTTATCATCCTTGTAGTCAGGATGATGATGATGATGATGACGACGACGACGATCATGGTGCACTGTGATATTTACACCTCCCTACTTCCCCATAGTATATTTTGTTTATGTATCTTTATATTTTTTATATGTGCACATTTACATAGATGATGTATATATATTATTTTATTCATATAAAAATTATTTTTACCATTGCTTTATGAGTATTAATTTTTATATTGGATCAAATTGTTAGACATTATTAATAACACTACTGATATATTATAATTGTATAATTTATATTAAATTAAATTTAAAAAATTATTAAACGATTCAAGTTAATTAAAATAAAGAATATATTATTTGAAATATATGACAATTTGATTTTAATTTTTTTTTAAAAATCCAAAAAACCTTTAGCGGCGACAATTGTTGTCGTTATAGGTACAAGTCGTCGCTAAAAGTCAGAACTTTCAGTGACGACAATAGTCGTCGCTGAAGATCCGACTTTTAGCGACGACTTTTGTCGTCGCTGAAAGTATGACCTTCAGCGACGACAATTGTCGTCATTGAAAGTCTGACCTTCAGCGACGACTTTTACCCTATAGCGACGACAATTGTCGCCGCTAAAAATCAAATTTAAAAATTTTTTGAATTTTGAAATTGTTTTCTGCGACAACAAATTCGTCGCAAAAGGTCTGACTTTTAGCGACGACAAATTATCATCGCTAATGACCTTTTCAGGCACGGATCTACGCCGACGATATTTTTAACGACGACTTTTTCTTTTGCGACGACCGAGAACTTTTTAGTGACGACAAATGTCGCCGCTAAAAGTCTTTTTTGCTGTAGTGATTAGACAATAATTTTGCATTCACTTATTTATTTATAATTGATGTAACTATCAAATTATCATGCTTATTTTTCCCTTATAGTTTGAAATATGATTTGATAGCAAGCTAATATTTAGTGATGCAATTTTCATCTTGCAAGGTATTATTTAATCTAATGTATTACCTTATTTAATCTAATGTATTAATTGCATGAAATTAATGTAATAGGAAGTGTGACTTCTATTTCAGTTGAGTTGCTATATATTGTATTGAAGAATATAGAATTGTGCAGTGTAATATAAAAAACTGGTTTTTGTTTCATTTGGTATTTTTTGTAAGAATTTTGAAGTTGGAATATTGCAAAGTTAGTTTTTGTTTTATTTGAGGGTTTTATATCTATTTGAAATTAAGAACAATATAGTAGAAAGTGCTAAGAGAAATTGCACAAAATGAAAGGGTACAAAAAGGAATAATTTTTTTAAGGACATATCATGTCGGTTATTTAATAAAATTGAACTAATATAAGACATTTCATATTATATTTTTAAAACCACCGATGTTTACTATTGAGTTCAACAATGATTATATGGTAAAAATCAATGTACTATCTCACCGCCTTTTATTTTTTAAGAAGAAATGATAATGATTTCATTAATAAAAATATTGATGTTATATTATTTTAAACACTAATTATACAATTGATGTTAAAATTAATATATAGTGAAGTTTGATTAGATATCGATTGAAGATTATTGTGTAATTAAATTATTAAACATCTGAAGTCTATTTTCATTTCTATAATTGTGATATACGCTTCGAGCATGAAACATAAGATGACAAAATGGATGTTATTTAACATCGGGAAAAGACAAACCAAAAGGTTTCTATCCCCTGTGAACTAAAGCAACCAGGACGCAAAGAAGAAGAAAACAAGTGCATATATGGACATTCTTCTAACAAAGAACGAAACTATTTTCACTCTCGCACCCATATTCTCTTAATATATATATATATATATATATATATATAGAATCACTGTATATCTTTCGGAAAATTCACATTCAATTTATACGTGAGTTTAACTTTTTTTTATGATTTAAATATAATTTTGATTCTCTAATTTAAAATAATTCATTTTTATCTTCTAAATATTGAATTGGAGTAGTTTTAGTCATCCTCATTGATTTTTATCAATTTATTAATCTTATATGATAATTTTCACTTAATATTTTTTTATATTAATCTAAAATAACTTTTATGTAAGCATGAAATGAAATTTATGCCTAAATTTAAAAAAAATTGAATAAAATTAATGGATTATATATGAAAAATTGAATTATTTTAAAAGCTAATTATTTATAAAAATTTTAAAAAGCATGATTTATTTGAAAAATAAGTCAACAAATGTTTAAAGATCAAACAGGAGTTGACAATAGTTGATTAGAAGTCGATAAAAATTGATGAAGTTGATAAAAATTGATCAAAAGTAAACATGAAATCAAAATATACCAATTTAATATTTAAGAAGATTACAATAAATTATTTTATATGAGGAGATCACAATTGAACAATTTATATTTTAAGGGTAAAATTTGCATTTAAGCCTTTTGAGCCACAAAGGCAAGGGGAGCAGGGAATTTAGACAAGTCGGATACATCTTTGGACATTTTTACCCTTAATTACAACCGGGCATTCACTTTCTAGCAGAGGAATATAAGGAAACAAATAATTACATCTTAAAACATATATAAACGAAAACTAAAATCATCACATTTTCCACAAAACAGAGCTCAAGTCTTTGTGTCTATACACACAACTCTCAGCTTATTATAGAAGGAACTGAAATTCGCATTTAGGAATAACTTATGCTTGTTTAGTGTTTACTATTGAATGGATGGGCGAACCAGTTCTGTAGTGTATAGCAGTGAGAACAAGTACTACAAGAGCAGCAATGAATCGAATAATAGTCCATGGTGTGCTGAAATGGGTAGACGAAAGTCGGTTCAACCATCTCAACAACCTCCTCGACCATTTCTTTCGATAGTGAGTCTCCATCTGCCTTCTTACCATTGCATATTTCCATGTGTCAGGCACCACATCAGAGGCCATGAGC
Source organism: Sindora glabra (assembly GCA_020226215.1). Classification (NCBI taxonomy): domain Eukaryota; kingdom Viridiplantae; phylum Streptophyta; class Magnoliopsida; order Fabales; family Fabaceae; genus Sindora; species Sindora glabra. Next base: position 840,565 of record JAIUCU010000353.1, read on the forward strand.
TTGAAAAGCTCAGCCACATCTTCATCACTGCCTAGGGCATTGTAGAGAACTCCGGCCGATTTGAGCTCCTTCACGTGGTTAGCGTGTCCAAGAACGCCACATAAGAGCTAACAAAAAGGCCGTTTGAAAAATCGGGGCACATCTCGTACGCCATCGGGATCTGGAAAACAGGAGCTGTCACTTCGTCCACAACCAGCTTAGAGAGGTACAGCGTTCCGTATGAGGTGAAGGATTTGAAAATAATTTTGCTTTGTACCGCATCATTGTTGGTATTTCTCTGGGCTGTAATCCCTGCGTCTTTGAGCTCCCGTATGTTTTTGTATATTTTCCATTCTATGCTTGTCCTGCTTAGATAGATGGTATCCTGTTGGTCGAAGACGAAGAATTTTGTGCGTAGATAATCCAGATAATCCAAAAGGTGAGTTGGTTGAGGCTGGTTATAAATGGGCATACCATGCTCTGAAGCCTTTGATCTTTGCAATTGTTTAGCGTCTGGTCCGGGTTCTGGGAAATGATGGCAAGCACTGAGAAATATGTCTATACACTGAATTAGGGTGAGCTCGTTTCTGTGGTTCAAGAGCTCAAGCACTTGGAAGGGAAGTTGGTTCTCCAACAAGAACAGATCCAATCGCACCAAGGCCAGTTGATTAACCTTGACGTGAAGTTTGTCTGGTTTCCCTAGATCAGCTTTCCTCAAGATTTCTAGTGTTGAGCATCTATTTGGAAACAACATCCAGGACAAGTGTCAGGGTCAGTAGCTCTCTAATCAAAACCGTGTGGCACATGCTTGTTATTTTTGACGAATATGCTAGCCTTCTTGCTAAAACTCTCTTATGGCATGCTTGGAAAAGATAATGAAACTCACGAGTCTGCAAGCCATATCAAATTTTGCTAAAGCACTCGCATATACCGAACTCTAAGATCAACCTACACATGAGGCTTTCAAACACAATGGATTGAAAGGTACAATTGAATAGGGAGAGGGATACTTCATTTACTTAATATATGCCTCATTCCATAATTTTAAATGTGTAAGGGATGACCATTTCCTTAGCTTAGTGTCCAGGAGTTCCACAACCCTTTCAACACTTTACTCCCTTAAAGAGTATTTTAGGTAAAAACCTCCCGCTAGAAGTAGATATACTTTTTTCGAATTATCATAAGTCATTTTCTCAAAGTTTTGGCTACCTGATTCATATGAAAACATATTGACATGAAGATAAAAATATGAGAATCACATATACAAGTTCTCAAACTCCTTCAAACTTTCAAATCATGTCAAAATTATCAAAATACCCTCAAATTTAGAAAATTTAAGAAAAATAGTATACGAGTTAGATCGATTCTAAATTTTAGCCATAGAACCTCCACAACATGTTGGATTTTCCACTAAGTCTTGTCTAAATCCAAGCATGTTTGCCTAACCGACTATTACAACTACTAACTTATGATATTCTCCCCCATTTTAAATGTCAATACCCTCATTAACGCCTTAATTTAACACTACTCAATGAAGAATCTACTTACTCTCTTAAAACTTCATGGTAGTCTTTTGCCTACTCTCTTGAGTTACTACTTCGACCACTTATGCCTATCCATTTGAGTGCTAAATGTTCTATCATCTTGAATTTGGGTTATTGCCTCCACAACATCATTATTCTCTTGACCAAATGCATCTTTCATAAATTTCTTAAAAGGATGCCTTTGTAATCTTCTTTTAAAGTGTCTCAACACCCTCTAGTGCCGCTTACCTACTAGCTTTCCTAAAATTCTTACCACTGTAACTCATTAGATAGTTAGTTTCCTTTGCAACTTGCACCAATGTCACCTCTGTAGCAAAAGTGTATGCTAACTCGATAACTTATGAACATTGCTTAGCATTTTAAATTACTTACTAATAGATGTCTTGCACCTAATGTCCCATAACACTAATGTAAAAGACAAGACTTATGCTTGATCTATGTATAGGCTCCATAATCTTACTCTCATGTTTGTTTGTTTACTTTTAGTTAATTCATTACACTTTGTAATGCCACTTTCATACTTAATTAAATTTTTAATACTCTTTGAATTAATACCCTCTAGCATCTTATTAGCCACCACAACCTACTTAGAGTTAATATACTCTAGTATCATGGTCCATATGACCTCTGATTTGTATGTCCTCTGATGACTTCTTTAGGTATATCCTTTAATGATTCCCCTACTTCAACACTTTGAAGGGAGTTGAGCATAGAGCATCCTTCAATCTAGCTTGAGCTCCACTTTGCTTGTGCATCAGTGAATATGAACTCATGGTCATTACCATAAAGTTTCTAGACCTACAACTATATAGTGCTACTCAACTATCATTTTTTTAAGTCATTATTGCTACTTCATAAAGCAATTATGTATCCTAGCCCACTATATCGATAAATCATATGGGAGATTATATGTAATTTATTAACCTACAAATTGTACATATTGCATCAATTCATCCAAATCTTCACTCAACCCCCAGCTATGCTCTTTCAAGCAATAGAAATGATCCCTTCAGACTGCTTTAATATGATTATGGACTACTGTAGCTAGAGCAATCTACTCATGCCTTTCAACTATGGCTATACATTTCTACACAACTAAAGGCTCCGCTCCCTGACTCCACTAATCTCTTAAGAAATGGTCAAACTGTTTAGTAAGATCGAGGCTTCTCTTATGGGATACGTTATCAATTTAATCATTCCATCGGATGGTGATTTACATCCCTTGATGTCATTACTATGAATGAACATATAACCATCCTTACACACAAGCAAGATAGCCCTCTGGCACAAATACTTGCACTTGATGTATCAATTTATGGTCACTTGAATGCATCATCCTCCTATACATTAGCTTCTTAGGCCAATCCAATCTCTTGCACTCTTTAGTTAAGTCTTTGGTAATGGCACTATTATGTTTGAGAATGATTGCTTCACATATCCCTCATATTACATAACACAAGCTGCATCTAAACCACTTATAACCTATCTAATCTTGGCCTTCTGGCACAAATTGAGCTCTAATAACATATGTTAGAGAGTAGTGACTCTCTAGCTAAAATCATGTAGCGTATACTTTTCATTCTTGGTGAACGTGCCAACCTTCCCACTAAAACCCTTTCTTGGCATGTTTAGTAAAGATAATGGAACTCATAAGTCCACAAGCCATATCAGATGCCATTAAAGCACCCTACACATACCAAATCATAAGATTGCCCCACACATGAAGCCTTCAAGCACAACAGACCGAAAGAGATGATTAAATAGGGAAAAGGACAATTCATTTGTTTGGTATATGCCTCATTCCATAGTTTTGAATATATAGAAAATAACTACAAGCCAACATACTCAAGCCCCTAGCTTAATATCCAAGTGCCCTATAGCCCTTTCAAAACTTTATCCTCTTAAAAAGTATTTTAAGTAGAAATCCTCCCACCAGGAGTAAATATACTTTTTTTGAATAATCATAAGCCCTTTTCTTAAAGCTCCAAGTAATTGATTCACATGAAAACATATCAACACGAAGATAAAAATGTGAGGATCAAAGATACAAGCTTTTCGAACTCCTTCAAAATTTCAAATCATGTTAAAATTATCAAAATAATCCTAAATTTTAAAAAATCAATAAAAGTAGTATACAAGTTGAATTGATCCCAAATTTCAACCACAGGATCTCCATAACATATTGAATTTTCATAAAGTCTCATCTAAATCCAAGCACGTTTGCTTGTTAGACTATCACAACCGCTAACTTGTGACACTAGGTCCTTGTCATTGTTATCTCTAATTGTATCATTGGACTATATCTCTAATGTTACCTAAAAGCAAGTATTCGACGTTTTAAAATATCAAATCAACAATCCATTTATAGGATGTGTAATGTTTGCAGATTGAGAAGCAATTTGGAGAAGAAGCCATCTCCCTGCCATGATTTTTATATAAAAATTGAATTCTTTAGTTAAATTAAATAGGTCAAGATAAATTATCGCTAAAAAGTATCTTGTATAATTGATATATGATTAGTACTAAAATAATAAATAAGGACTAAAATCAAAATTTTTAAATAGTCCCATTATTTCTACATTATATCTTTTACTTTCATTTACGGATCATTTTAAAAAAAAAAAAAGGAAGAGATATAATAAGAGAGAGAGAAAGAGAGAGAGATATCATTCTAGAACTTAACATTCTTTATCACAAGGTATAACATTCTCAACTCCCACATTTACAACATGTGTAATGTTTGGATATGGAGAAGCAATTTGGAGAAGAAGCCATCTCCCTGCCATGATTTTTATATAAAAATTGAATTCTTTGGTTAAATTAAATAGGTCAAAATAAATTATCGCTAAAAAGTATCTTGCATAATTGATATATGATTAGTACTAAAATAATAAATAAGGACTAAAATCAAAATTTTTAAATAGTCCCATTATTTCTATATTATATCTTTTGCTTTCATTTACGGATCATTTTCAAAAAAAAAAGGAAGAGATATAATAAGAGAGAGAGAGAGAGATATCACTCTAGAACTTAACATTCTTTATCACAAGGTATAACATTCTCAACTCTCACATTTACAGGATGTGTAATGTTTGGATATGGAGAAGTAATTTGGAGAAGAAGCCATCTCCTTGCCATGATTTTTATATAAAAATTGAATTCTTTGGTTAAATTAAATAGGTCAAGATAAATTATCGCTAAAAAGTATCTTGCATAATTGATGTATGATTAGTACTAAAATAATAAATAAGGACTAAAATCAAAATTTTTAAATAGTCCCATTATTTCTATATTATATCTCTTGCTTTCATTTGTGGATCATTTTCAAAAAAAAAAAAAAAAGGGAAGAGATATAATAAGAGAGAGAGAGAGAGAGAGAGAGAGAGAGAGATCACTCTAGAACTTAACATTCTTTATCACAAGGTATAACATTCTCAACTCCCACATTTACAAGATGTGTAATGTTTGGATATGGAGAAGCAATTTGGAGAAGAAGCCATCTCCCTGCCATGATTTTTATATAAAAATTTAATTGTTTGGTTAAATTAAATAGGTCAAGATAAATTATCACTAAAAAATATCTTGCATAATTGATATATGATTAGTACTAAAATAATAAATAAGGACTAAAATCAAAATTTTTAAATAGTCCCATTATTTCTATATTATATCTTTTGCTTTCATTTACGGATCATTTTCAAAAAAAAAAAAGGAAGAGAAATAATAAGAGAGAGAGAGAGATATATATCACTCTAGAACTTAACATTCTTTATCATAAGGTATAACATTCTCAACTCTCACATTCAAAATGATGAATAATAAACTTATTTTTTCTTAGAAGAATATGCAAAGTGAGTGATACGTTAGTTAAAATAACAAAAAAGGTACATTAACATGGTTTATCATAGAGCGTGTAGATCAATTTATGCATGGTTGATATTTATGTATTTTTTTTTGTTATTTAGAAAAAATAAATACGTATAGTAAACCTTAAAATCATGTAAATTTTTTTTAAAACCATTAATCCAGAAAATTTTAAAACTGGAGAAATTAAGGGTCTTTATGCAATGACAAATCTCTTAGAAATTCTTTTGCAATGTGTGAAGTCCTAGATGATATTTTAGATATTTGCAAAAGATAAGAATGTAATTATGTATAATGTCGACTCATATGTTTAAAATCTGGAAAAATCTTAGAATGTTCTAGGCTTTAGAAGTTACATCTCTGTTGCCTATAAATAGGGAGCTTATTGTATTCTACAATTTAAAGTCCTCACAACATAGAAGACTCCCAAAATGTATCAATGTTCGTAATCAAGAATTCATCAATAAAATCATGCATTTATGAAAATTTTCACAAATTTTAAATTTGCAAGAATTACACTTCCATAATGATTCTATCTTATGTTGACTTGTTATATAGATTATAGGTTACATTCAATCTTTTGAAACAGATCCTCAGCCCCCTTATTGGTATCTTCAATATATGAAGCCGCCCACAGAAACTTGTAATCTTCTTCTAGCTTGAGACGATGATGGATGGGCCCAATTGATATCATTTTGGGTGTATAGTGCTTTGTAAACTCTCGCCGTTCCCGCAGAAAAGCCGGAACCCTCTGTATCTTCGGATGTGGAAATCTCGATTGAATGCTTATAATCTTATTTCTTTCCCTTGCTTCGTCCAGTTTGGCAAATCTTTTACTTATGATGTCAATTGGATTCTTCATCATTGTATCTATATGTTTGGAAAATGAATGCATGGAGTCTGAATTAGTTTATAGCAGAAAAAACACCTAGAAGCATACATTAAAAAAACTTGAGATAATTAACGAATAGAAGATCACAAGGCTTTGCAAATGTCTCAAGTTTGGAACAAAGATAATGAATCACTTTCCTTATAAATATGTGACTATAATAATTAAAAGCGGCGTTACAAATTGCGGGGTAACTGTGCCAATATTTCAAGCTTGGAACTATATTTACGTACTAATAAATATTTCCCTGTCTATGACTGTGATATCTCTAAAGTAATTTTATATAATATACACAGATTCTTTATAGTGGAAACAGAACTTTACTGTCATAGACACATAAACATGAGATAAATTAAGGATTATTAAACTTTGCTAATGTTCCAAGTTTGGAACTTATTAACACAATTACTTTTTGACATTTCTGACCATAATATTTTAAAGTGATATTGATATAAATACAATTTTTATACATGCATCCAGCATAAACTCATCATGTCATTGACTGTTAGATCATTTTGTAAAATTCAATGAAAATGAAAAAGGATCACGTAGGAAAATTGTGTAAAAAAGACTTACCTTACCTACCAACGAAGTTGAACGCATAGGAGAAAACAAGATGCTCACATCTTTATCTTTTTCCCCACCATGTGAAGCATTATTGGAAAATTAAAATTAACGAAAGCTTTATTTCTATACAACTTAGTAGAATAAAGAAAAATTATGATGCTTACCCCGTTCCGCAAGTTAAATAATTAGGTGCAATTTGAATCAACTAAGAAAAGGGAGAGGAATCAACAGTATGAAATATAAAGAAATGAAATAAATAATTTATTATTATATTCTTTTTATTCAAGCAATAAAAGGAATCAAGTTCCTCCTGAAACAAACGTCTGTTACACTGAGAGGAATTTATGTCGTGTTTAGATGGGAAATTTAGAAATTTCAAACATTTAAAATGGTTGGATTTTAATTGACCTAATTTCAGTTTCCTTTATTAAGAGAATTACTTATTTATCCAACAACTTGTTTTATATCATTTTGGCAAACTCACTCATTTACATTATCCATTTTTATTTTAATAAGCAGTTAGAGGTATTGGAGAGTCTACAGTGCTTTCAAATTCATCAACAACTACAGTGGGACAAGGGCCTTCGTTGAGATTTGCTGGGTGGACTGAGCATATATTTTTCAAGTCCTTACATGCCAGAGTATTTACTTCACTTCTCTAAAAAGGTCACTAGCAAAGCATCAAATCATGGACAATGAATTACATTTGTCCAATATGGAGCAAAGGAAGCCCAACAATTAACAGCACCTGTGCTTGTTATGTTGTCCGCAGCTATAAAAATTTAACGAACATAGGCCTATTGGGTCATATCTCCAACCAAAGCTGTCGGCAATACCAAGAATTTCAAGGTGGGCTTTAAATGAATATGATATCGTGTGTCTTTGATCTCCCTCTATGCACTAACTTCTCATCTGTCGAAATTAAAGATTATTTTTCTCTTTATTCTTGTATTTATTGATATTAAAATTATGATTGATTATAAACCCAAAATCCAAAGGGTATTGAATTCTTTAGGAGACTGAAGGAAATCAACATTAATTTAGGATAATTTTATTAAAAAATAAACAAAGAAAATGAGTTTCTTTTAATCTAATAAAATATATAAAGAAAATGAATACTCTTCATTCATTTCCCCCTTTCTAATTACCTGCAAACAAACGGTCACTTAATTAATGTGATCACTAAGATAAGCAACCTCACAAGTTACTGTGCATTTTTGGAAAATCCAAGAGTAATAATTGCAAGGAATTCACCACGAATCTTTCGATGGTTTGAAATGTTAAGATATGTAATCTATAATCCCCATATTTTAAATCTGAATTGATCTACAAACAACTCTAATAGAGAAGGTAATATATAAATATTGAATAGAGATTCTGTCCGTTTCTTGTTTAAGGAAAAGAAAGTAGTTTTGGGAGCAAGATATAAATAAAGAAATTTTTTTATATTGAAATAGTAAATCCCAATAAAAAATAATATTTTTATCTCAAAAACATGACAAGAAAAAAAGAGAAAAGAAAAAAAAAAGAGATCCAAATCCATAAATATTATTATTAGTATATTCAAAGACTAGCATGCTTTTAAACCTTTTTCTTAAAAGGAAAAAAACTACTTTCATCCAAAAACATTTCTTAATCTCCATTTAGAACCATTAAAAAAATTAACTTAATTCATTTACAAATAGATTCATTTAAAGGTCAGATTGATTGAATCTAAGTAACTAAGGAATTCAATTCATGTTTAAATCATATTTTATCGAAGATTTTAAGCCAAATATCATGTAATTAATTTCATTGGAATTTCATTTGGCTCGAAATAAATGTGTAATCAATAACTTAGTATTTCTTGTATTATTACTTTATTTATCATAAAATCATCAAAATTATTTCTTAATAAAATTTTATATACTTTTAATATGTGTTAAAGTAAAAGAACTCATTTGAAAATTATTAATAATTTGATACTATTTTTGTATCTTAAAATTTGACACCTTTTGAAATAGTCAATTGATTAAGATGATTGGCATAGTGAACAAATGGTTAGCAATACACGATGGGAAGTGGTCCAATACTCATGTCAATATTTTAGAGAAATAAAGTAACAATATGAGAGTGTAGATGAATTAATTAATGTGAATGTTCTTTTAACTATTTATAGCTTAAAATGTGACCTTTGGTAAAATCTTTAGACTAGTAAGGAGTGTACATGTAGCAAAGAAGTTGCAAGGTTCTTATTTTTTGCATGCTTTGCTTGAGTGAAGTGAATATCATATATTTGTATCACAAAATTATGTAATACAAGTTATACCATGTGGCACATTATGCTAATTATTGGCCAACATATCAATTTTTCCAATTCTCTCATGCTATCCTTAACAAAGATAGTGAAATATTAAGGATTTATCACATACAATGAAATCTCATATCAAACTTATGTGTGCAAATGAAGCACCAACACATATCAAACTATATGAATGCCCTACTCTAGTAACCTTTAGGCATAACAAGGAAAAGGATCGATTTGAATTAGGAAAGGGACAACTTTGTTTGATTAATTTATATCTTATTTTATAATTTTAAGTGTGTGCAGTGAATGACCTAAGTAAACACAGTCCCATCCCTAACCTAGTGGCAACATGTCTCATTAGACTTGTTGATACATTCTATCTGGCAGAGAGCATTTGAGTTAGAAACCATTTGCTATTGTTAGTTAAGATAAGGCCTTTTCTCCTAATAATAAGTGAGATTTAAACCCTTCCTTATATCGACATGAAGAGAAAAATGCAAGTATCATAATCATGTACTTTTCAACTCTTACCAGAAAGTCAAATTAAGCTAAAATTACCAAAATACTTTTAAAATGATGAAAATTGGAAAAAATTCACAAATGTATTTACTTCTAAATTTGCATTATAGGATTTCTCTACCATACTTTATTTTTAGCCAAGTTTCATAAAAAATAGAGTGTATTTTGATTATCACATTGGTCACAAATTCCAACTGTGACACTTTGGTAGGTCCTGCTAGTGAAAGAGTTAAGCCATGTTAACTTACTTGATTGTGGATTAAGAATCTAGGCTTAAGTACTATTGGGATTGCTTTGATTGGACCTAAGGTAAGTTGAATTAGTTAGGATTTGGACAGGTCAAGTTTGGGTTGATTGGATCAAGTATTTAGATTCATATCATTTACAATTAAATTAAAATGATTTTTACTAAACTAAATTGATTGGATTCTAAAGATAAAGAAAAAGACATTCCTTACATTGTATTGTTTGGTACAACCAAACATATGATAAAAGCTCAAAGCTTTAACCACAAGTTTAATTGGATTTACTCTTATAGTACACTACTTAATCTCATCTCTATATCTTGGCATGTAGATTTCATTGTAGTGGCCTTAGTTACTCACCATATTATCAATGTCTATATTGTACAAGAGCATGCAAGAATAATTTTTATTTTAACTGTTAAACCTAGATTTTGGCTTTAAATTATGGCATGAAAAAAAAATTAATGAGATTGCATCAATCATAATTAATTAGGGATTTTTATATGTGTAATTTATGCTTAGAAATCCATTGTGCACAATTTCAATTCCTATTTCTTTCCTTTAAATTAAAGCTATTGCTCTTTCTCTTTTCAGTTACTTAAAATTAGAATAGAAGTTATAAGGATTACCCTCTCTTAATTAGAAACTGATTAGAAAAATATTTATTATTTTATTTTTTCCTATTTTATGTCTCATATGTGTTATATTTGCTTAATTTTACAGAATAGGCCTCGTTTTATAATTTGTCATCAATTTTACAATATTTGCTCAATTTGTGGTCAATTTTATGTTTCATAGGTGTTACATTTGTTTAATTTTGGATTGAGGCAAACTTTATATTGATAGAAAGCTAAAAGAGAGAACTACAACTTTTATATTTTGGTCAAAGCCTAATTCTGACTTCTTCAAGCCCTTATTTGATCAAGAAGTTGAAGCTCTGTCTTTGTCCTAATTGAACCCATTTCTATATTTGGGCCATATTTAGAGTTATAATGGTTCGATTAACCTGAAACTAACTCCTAAATTCTTAGAAGACATAGGCCTACAACTTTGATGTTTATTACTTGTCCAAATTCCAATGATTTTGTAGTCAAACATGGGCTAGAATCATACTTATGGGAATTCCCGAATGCAACTGTTGGATTTAATTAATTTGTAGAAAAATGGGTCTAGGCTTCTAGAAATTAGGGAAGCCTTATTATTGTAATCCTAAAAGTCATATAGTCCTAGTCCAATATGGTTTTAGGCTAATTAGGTTATATAAATAGGTGAGAGAGCTGAAGACATTCAAACTACACACATAAAACTCAGCAGACAGTCTTCTTCTTCTCTTTGCTCTCTTTGTTCTTCATTAATGGAAGCCTAAATTCATGGTTAATTCAAAAAGTTGAGGCTCTCTCTTCTTAAGGATTATAAGATTATGATTTGTAAAGTTAACCTTAATTAATTTTTCACTTTCTCTATTTACTTGTGTTGAAAGTCTTGAGATTTCTTGTGTTGGATGTTGATTTGATATAATTGAAATTCACCCTTGTGATTTCAGATTTCATTACTACTTTGATGTGAAATTATGGTTGATAAATCATAGTTTTATTCATAAGGATAAAGGGTTGAGGGATTAATTAGAGGTTTCTAATTCGGTTTCTCAAATCAATTGAATTTTATTTATAAATCAATTTTAATCGAGCATAAGGATTATAGTGATTGCTTAATTCAGCTAATCTTAATTGATCAATTCCTAGGCGACTGTCTAGCATAGAACTCACGAATTATTGTAGGGATTCCAAGTAATTGAAGGTTGAAGAATTAATTAGAAAAAGTTAAGTCCTATTTAATCTATGATTAATTCAATTTAGGGTTCTTAATTTCCTTAAATCGGCTATTTGATTATATTGAATTCTTTTCTATTTTATTTTTGTTTTGCTTCTGTTTTGTGCTTAATTTTGTGCTTATTACATTGTTTAATTTCATGCAACCACACCCTAATTTTGCATTCTATTATTGCATAATTATATATATAGCATGTAGTATATATATTGCATTCTATTTCTGTGATAGTATTCTATTTCATTGCATTGCATTCTGTTTGCATTAGTTCTTTATGTTTTTACTACATAAATAATTCAAAAATTATGTAGGTATTATTAGGAATTAATTTAGTTGTTTTCATTACATAAATAATTAAAAAATTATGTAGGTATTGCTAGGAATTAATTTAGAAAAGGTAAAATTAAAGGATCACTAGGGGTACGACTTGGTTGTGCCATTATACAGCATTATATTTTTAGCATACCAGTTTATCCTAATTTTGGTGCATTACAATATGTTCATTAAAAACCTCTCTATTTGGTATCTTTGTTTGAAAGCCTAGCAACTTCTTCTATAGACTAAAGCTAGGGTACTAATGAGGTAGGAACTCCTTATATAGATAGAACTAAGTCATGGATCTTATCCATCATAGGATCCATTCTTATTAATTTTAATAATGTGTTAAGGTTTAAGTACTCTATTGCCCATTTATTTAGATATCACCAAATAAACTAATTGACATTAGTATCATAAATTAATCAATTAAGTAGTTCCAAAAATACTAATAATCTCTCACTTAAATCCACATAATTTATTAATAATGTCAATTGGAAACTGTACTATAACACATAAGTCTGGACTGAGTTCATAGGCATTTAACAAAATAAAATGTTATATCTAAAGGGGATATGAATATCTGAAATATTAAATACCTACACCTTGTTAATTAACACAATCAATAATCTTAAGTGTGTAGTATAAGATTTATAAAACTTTAATATGGCTATGTGCAAATCTTGCATAATCGCTCTTATCGTCCATTCAAAATGCTTGATAAGAATAAAATTATCAACAAAATAATGAGACATGGTCTAAATGTCTCTAATTACATGTCATATGCCTAAAATATACACATAATATATAGTAACAACATGAATATGTCATTATGAGCATTTCAATTAAATATATCTAGATATGACTATGAGTTTATATCAAAATCTTACATTAAGCTAAAATATCAAAAGGCATAGACAATGTTACATAATTCATATGATTGTGCTTTATATTAACTTCTAAGTTCTTAGGTAGTTAATCCATAAGCATATAGTTTGTAAAAAACAAGTAATATGCTTGTGTATCTTCTCTCTTGTATAAATTGATACTTTATAATGAAGTCTTTTATATGGGTAAATTTATTACATAAAGAGAAGATCATGGCAACAATATTGTTATAACATAAAAATCATTAAAGCTAGAAACCTTCAACATATCATCTTGATAAGAATGTTTATAACACGTGGCATGCTTTACTCTTTAGTAAAGGTTGTTACAATTGGCTACATAATAATTTTTAGAATATAGCTCCTCCTAACATATGTCTAAACACAAATGTATGATCACCTAAACAAGTGATGAAACTATTCTGCATAACATGTACATATAAGATCTCTTGATCTTCTATATGTCAATGTGTAATCATTTGTACTACTAAGATACAATAGCATTTTGCAATCCAAAGCCACTAACCTAAACAAACAACAAGCTACCTACGAATGATGCATATAGGACATACCTTGTTATTTAAAAATATTTAGGCCTAATTTAAAATTTTATCATTTTGGAATATTAGCGATGAGATTATACTAAGTGTTGAACCCCTTTCAACATGATTATTTAGATAAGCTTAATATCCTTAGGATCTATTACAAAGTCCTTGATATCTATTTGTATATGCAAAAAGGCACCCCTAAGAATTTTGATTCAATTTCAATTTAATTGTATTGCCTCAACCAACATGCCAATAGTGACATCGATTAGTAAAATGTCATCAATACGCAAAGTTAGAATTACAAAATTTCTTACTTATCATCATATGCTGACTTACTTTGCTCTTTTTGAATATGAGAGAAATAACAATTTAAATAAAATAGGATACAACCAGTTAGATGAACATCTTCATCTTTTCCTTTTTAATAACTATCTGGCTATCTCATATCATTTTTATTAGATCACAATCCAGGAAAACTATACTTTGCTCTAATTAACACTACTCCTACTAAAATGAGTTGTTTTATACCATAAGCAAGTTTTAAACATGTTAAGAGAGGAAAATGCTTCACAATCTAAACTTTTTGATTAAATATAGTCCTTAACTATTAACCAGATCTAAAACCCATAGTTTTAGTTCAACATCCCTTTTTGCAATCAAAGATATATCTATTTCACACTAAACAGACCATGGAAGTAGAAAATGAATTTGTTGGTTATGTAAGTAATGAAATTGACACTTTTTACCACTAACTCCCACCTTTTCTAGCATTTGATAGCTTTTATTATCTAGAGATATCTTTTAAATGGAACTATTAAACTGAAAACTAGAGATGGTTTTAAAATTTAAGTTCTAGCAAATTTACACAAAAACTTAAAAATAAACTTAAGGATAACTAAGCAATGTATTAAAAAAAATACAGTGTTCTCCGCTCGCTTCTTGAATCTGAAACAATCCACTTTCTTATAACTTTACTTCTTACAAAGTCAACAATTAACTTTGAACTGGACTTTTTTAGGTTTGAGATAGTTATCATTTTGTTCATTCTTCCAATCATTTGAAGATTTCCTATGGTTGCTCCTAAAATGCTCTATCACTCCTTGTCTAAAGGTAAGATCATAAGTAATAAGATTGACTATCTAAATCTTTCCTTTTCTCATGCCCTCTTCTACATAACTAATAATAGTTATCATATCATTTACTATCCATTTGCCCTTTTGGGCATTATATATAGCCTTTTGAAAGTCAAATTATGAGAGTAATAACTCTAGTACTCGTTAGACCATATAACTATCATCCAATTAAACACTTATGGTCTTTAACTTGTTAGAATAATTAATAAGTTTAGGATGTGCTCCTGTACTCTACTAACCCTATCATTGAATGTCCTTTCAAGCAATGAAAGATAATATCCTTTCTGTGCTTTATTAAATTTCATAAACTTTTCTACTACAAAATCTAGAAAAAATTTTGCTTTCGTATTCATAATCATAAGGTTACAACTTTTTATGGTTAGGTCTATTTTATACTTTAAGATCATCAAATAGATCTTATTTGACTCATTCCATTTTTATGCTTCATTTTTAAATCCACACTTAAATTCGTTTCAATTTTAGATTCTGGTTCACTTATTACCATGTCCAACTAATGAGAAAAATATTTAATATATTATTTCCTCCTATTTCATGTCCCTTAGTGAGTTACACATGCTTAATTTCACAAGATTAGCCTTATTTTATAATTTAGGATTAGTTTTACAATATTTTAAATTTATTTGGTTAATATTAGATTTTGACACTATTTTTTTCAGATATATCTTAGGCTCTAGATGTTGAATCGAGATGATCTTTATGTTGTTGGAAAGTTTAAAGAAAAATCTATAACTTTGGTGTTTAAGTATTTAGACTCTTTTAAGTCCTTATTTAGCTAAGAAATTGAAGCCTTATCTCTATCTTTGCTAAGTCAGTTTTGATTTTTATATCATATTTGGAGTTATAGAGGTCCAATCATATGAAATTAACACCCAAATCTCTATAAGACCTTTGTGTTTATGGATTACTCAAATTACCTTATTTTAGTGGTCTTAAATTGGTTAGAAGTCAGACTTGCAGGAATTCATTGCTATAACTGTTAGAGTTAATTACCTTACAAAAAATAAATTTGAGCTTCTAAAAATTAGGACTGCCCTATTTTTATAATCCTAAGAGACATAGATTTCAGGTCCAATAGGGTTTTAGGTTAATTAGGTAAAATAAAAATAGTAAACTCATTAGACTTGGAAGACTTTTACACATTCAATAGATAGCTTTTCTTTCTTTTCTTCTATTTTTTATTCTTTCCTATCGGATTAAGTAGGTCAAATAAAAGGGTTTTAGGTTAATTTTTGGAGTTGACTTCAGGAGTTTGAGGCTCTCTCCTATCGGATTATGAGATTATGGTTTATAATATTAACTTTCTTTAATTAATTTTTCTCTTTCCCTACTTAATTGTGTTAATTTCTTGAAATTACTTATGTTAGATGTTGATTTGGTACAATCTGTATTCATTCTTGTGATTTCTAATATTTTACTATTTTAATGTTAAATTGTGGTTGGCAAATCATAATTTTACAGATAGAGGCAGAGGGTTGAGGGATTAATTTGAAGGTTTCTAATTTAATTTCTCAATTCAATGAAATTCTATCATTAAATCAATTTCAATCTAACTTAGGGATTATAACACTTGCTTAATTCAATTAATCTTAATTGATCAAATCCTAAATAGTAATTTAGTATAGGATTCATAAATTATTATTATAATGGTTCTAAGTAATTCAAGATTGAAGAATTAATTAAAAAAGTCAATGATGTGCGCGCTGCAATGCACCAAAATTATATTAAAACTGGTTGCTAAAAAAAATAATGTAGATAGTGGCACAACCAGGTTGTACCCCTAGTGATCATTTAATTTTATTTTTTCTAAAATAATTTTCTAACAATATATGCACAATTATTAAATTATTTATACAATGAAAACGTGAAGGACTAATGCAAGTAGAATGTAATGCAATGAAAATAGAATGTTGTCACAGAAACAAAATAAAATATAATGCAAAATGCTATTCATATAATTTTTGCAATGATAGAATGCAGAATTGGGGAGGGAGTTAGTTGCATGAATGAACAATGTAATAAGTATGAAATAAAATCAAAGTAAAAAAAATAAAATAAAGAGAAATTAATGGAATTAAATAGCCGATTCAAGAAAATTGAGAGTCCTAAATTGGATTAATCATAGATTAATTAGGATTTGACTTTTTCTAATTAATTCTTCAACCTTGAATTACTAGGAATCCTTGTAATAATTTGTGAATTCTATGCAAGACAGTTGAGTAGGATTTGATCAATTAGGATTAGTTGAATTAAGCAATCGTTATAATCCCTAAAATAGATTGAAATTGATTTATAATTAAAATTCAATTGATTTGAGAAATTAAATTAGAAAATTTCAAATTAATCCCTCAATCCTCTGTCCCTATGCATAAAAGTATAATTTATCAACCATAATTTCATAATAAAATAGCAAAGAATTAAAAAACTACAAGGATGAACATTAATTATATCAAATTAACACCCAACATAAGGAATCTCAAGAATTCAGCACAATTAAATAGAGAAAGAGAAAAATTAATTAAGAAAGGTCAAAATTACAAAGTATGATCTTATAATCCTTAAGAGGAGATCTTCAAACCCCTTGAATCAACCTCAGAAAATTAGCCCTCCATGGTTAGAAGATGAAAACTTGAAGAAAAAGGAAGAAAACTAGGCTGCTAAACTGTGTAAAGTCTGATTGTATGATTTATTGCCTTCCCCCTTATCTATGTTTATATATGATAAAACCTATAGAATCTTAATCCTAATCCTTTTAGGATTACAAAAATTAAGGCTTTACTAATCCTACTCCTATTAGGATTATTAAACTTAGCAATTTCTTCTAGAAAGTCCAGTAGTGAAATCTCACTAGTTTGACTTCCATCCTAAATTTTTACCATGAAATTGATGAATTATGGAAGATCCATAAACATGAAATTTGTAGGCCTATGTCTTCTAAGAAATTGGGCATTAATTTTAGGTCAATCAGACGACTATAGCTCCAGATATGGCCTAAATACAGAAATGGGTTTAGTTAGGATAAAAACATGACTTTAGTTTGTTGGCCAAGTAAAGGCTTGAAGGAGTCCGAACTGGACTTTGATCAAAACATAAAAGTTGTAGATATCACTTTTAAATTTCCATCAATATAAATTTTATCTCAATCCAGAATCCAGAGTCCAAGTTATGACTAAAAAAAAAAAATAATGTTAAAATCCAACATTTACCAAATAAATTTAGAAACTTGTAAAATTAAGCCAAAATTATAAAACAAAGCCTATTCTATAAAATTAAGCATATGTAACACCTAAGAAACATAAAATAGGAAAAAATAAAATAGTAAATATTTTTCTCATTAGTCAAATCCTAATTGATTTATGATTAATCCAACTTAAGCATCTCAATTCCTTAAATTGACTACTTCATTATATTGATTTTCCTTTTGCTATTTTCTTTTTGTTTTATTTTATTTAATACATTTATTTCAATTTGAATTCACAGACCTCCTATTTTATGTTCAGCATAATTCTACATTCTGTTACTACTACTTACTGCATAACTTTGCATTCTACATAATACAACATTATGCATTCTATTAGCATATTGGATTTATTTTGTTGCATTCTATTTTAGCTTGTTTTTGCATTCTATTTTCATATCTAATTTTTCATTTTGTGTTTGTATTTTGCTAGTAATTCATAGTAAAATATAATATTAATGGATCATGAGGGGTATAACCTGACTATGCCACTATACTATATTATTTCAGCAAACCAATTTTTAATCTAATTTTAGTACATAGCGATGTGCATAATCACCAACCTTGCAATCCCTAGATATAACTTCATGAACTTGGCCTATTCTTTATAATTTGCCCTATGCAACATCTTTATATAGGCTAATTATGTGTGCAATGCAACTAAGGAAAAATGTATCAAATCATTAATGTATGTAGACACTTGATCATTAATACAAATCACAAGGCACCAAAAATTATTTATTACTAGTTTAATAAAAATTATGCAATATAGAGTTACAAACTAAGTTGTACCCTAATGACCCATTTGATATATCCATTATGAATTATTTACTAGCAATGATTACACAATTATTTAAGCTTTTCATGCATTAAAAACAAAAGGAAGAAAAGTAAATAGAAGTGAAAAAAATTTAAATAAAATACATGTAGAATATAAATAAAATTTAGATAATGTACAAAATAGAATGAACATAAAACCAAATGGTAGGGTTTTGATTTGAAGGTTGAAAACAAATTATGCCAAATTAACATTTAACACATGTAATATCTAGTAATTAGCACTAAAAATTAGAGAAATAGAAAAATTAATTAGAAGAACTAAACATTATAACTTAGGATCTCATAATCTAGATGGAAATGAGCCTTAAAATCCTTGAATAAACTAGAAATTTAACCTTCCATTCTTGAAGGAAAAGAAACTTGAAAAAGAAAGAAAAGCTATCTTTGCTAAATTGTGTAAGAATAAAAGTTATCCTTACCTTTGGAGGCACAAAACCTTATATCTAACTTGGTAACCTTTAAAAACTAATGGACCTGAATTATATGGCTCCTACTATTACAAAAAGTAGGGTTTTGCTAATTTTAGAAGCCCAAAACATATTTTACAAAACAATGTACAAAGAGAGTTATAGTAGTAAAATTTTACAAGCCTAACTTCTATCCAATGTAAGGCCACCAAAACTATGCAGTTTTGCTAAGTTCAAAACATAAAATTTGTAAGGTTGGTCTTAGGAAATCTTAAGTGTTAGTTTCACCACAATTAGACATTTAGAGCTTTAGATATAGCTCAAAAACTTAAACCAACTCAATTAGGACAAAAATAAGGCTTCAAATTATCAGTTAAATTAGACTTTCCAAATGTCTAAACTAGGTTTTGACTAAAATATAAAAGTTATAGAGCTTTCTTTAAACTTTCTAATTATATAAAGATTAGTCAAATCTAATATCAAAAACTTAAGATACAACCAAAAACCAAAAATAGTGTAAAATTCTAGCATTAACCAAATAATTTCAAATCATTGTAAAACCAACCCCCAATTTACATAGTAAGTTTATTTCTATAAAATTAAGCAATTAAGCATATGTAACACATTATAAGGCATAAAATAGAAGGAAATAATACAAACAAAATCTTGCACGTCAAATTCCCCTACACTTAGCTCTTGCACGACCTCTAACAAAATACAACTTTATTCAAAACTAAATAAGAAAAGATTTACTTTCCAAAAATTTTAAATTCACAAATTCACAAGCAAGAGATAATCAAAGTCATCAAGAAATATAACATGTTATGAACAAAAATCTTAACAAACTTAAAACTATCTAATATAGTAACTTCATTCATAAAGAGTATATTAGCATGGTAAGTTCTCACCAAATTTACTCTCCAAATCTCACATGTTTAGGATAAATGTTTCACTCAAGTTCATTCCATAAAATTACTCTATCATAAGCTTACTAATCATTTAATTTTTAACACTTAAATCACATGCACAACATAAATCAAAATGATTTTATTCAAGTTTGTAATGTGGCTAAAGAAAAGGATATAAAAAAATAAAGATCTAAAAAGGTAAAAACTAAGAAATTAATAGAACATTTAAACTATAAACATATGGGACAATCATGAATAATTATAACTCAATATAATAACTTAACTTCAAATTTAAACACTTATCAACTTCTTTATTTTTCCTTTCTTTTTAAACCTTCTTTTTCTTTTCCTTTTCTTATTCACTTTTGCACTTTTTTTTAACTTTCTATTTTTTTTTCATTTTTTTACCAACCTTTTGAACTTAAGGTTAATAAATTTTTATAACACACAAACTCACACATTCCTTCACTTATTTAAAAGCTTATCTTGGAAAAATTCAAATACTTTACTAATCCCTAAGGTTAGGTAAATACTTTTTTTTATTTGCAAAAATGTTAATTGGCTAATTAACAAAGAAAAGGTAATTAAGCTCAAGGAAGTTTAACAATGATAAAAATTCAAGATTGACTATTTGGATCTAGCTTAAATAAAGAAAGAATACATTTATCATTTTTATGCATGCATATGCAAAATGTAATCTTAAAAAGAATCAAGGCAAGTTCTAGAAAAATAAATTATGAAAGAATATCACATAAGAAGGAAAGAGAATGGTATAAACTTTCAACATAAGGCTTAAAATCTCTTAAGGAAAGTCATTCTACTAAGTTCAATCCATCAATTCAAAATTCATCACTATATTAATCATATTCAGGAGGAAAATTCATTTATTCAATTATGTTATAAATCCTATATGAGTTCAATTGAATTTTACTCTTGAAAAATACAAAATCTACATTAATGGAAAAAAAATTAAGATGAAAAAAAATGACTTAAAAAAAGTGAAAAATAAACTTGTTTTTATATTTTTCTATTTTTTTAATACCATTAAATGAAGACATAAAACCTAAAATAATATCCTAGATGTTTCCTTCCCACACTTAAATTTTACATTGTCTTCAATGTAAAGCATATCAATATCATTAAAAAAGATAAAAGATAAGTAAATAAAAGAGAAGGATAAGAGGGCAAGTCTAAAATGCTTAGGTTGTCTCTTAAGAAGTGCCTTTATTTAATATCTTTGGCTAGACATAGCTTTAATATCTTCAACTAGGATCTATGAGATGATTGACTACCTATATTGCTTCCAAATTACTAACCCTTAATTCATTCATCAAAGAGGTTTTTTGAGAATTAGGATCATTTAACATAATTTCTCTAAATGCTATCCTATAATTATTCTTTTTTGCAAGTTTAGAATAATCCTGTATAATGAATTCAACATGCTAATAAAATGACTAGAATGATCAACAAAAAAGCACTCTTGTTCCTTTAAAAATTCAAATTTGTGAGAATTAATGGAAAGTATTAAGTTATTGGTAGGAACCACTTTTGGACATTACATTTCTTTATAATTATCAATTTTTTCACATTTTAAAATAACATTGTTTTTATCACTTATAAATGTTGAAATCTCTACACATATGACACATTTAATATCGCTATCACATTAAGTACACTCATGGCTATCCATACAATCCATAAACTTAGAAATTTTAGGAATTCATCAAGTATATGTCATCAAAAGTAGCATTAACATATACATTAACATAAAAAAATTAGAATTAGAAATATCAAAACTAAGATAAAAAAAATAGCAACATAAAAAATAACAAAGCTAGAAATGGCATTAGAAAAATTAGAATAAGAAACACTATGAAATAAAGGTTTAAATGTATAAAGATAAGTCATATATAGCCTCAAAAATGTCAAAATTGGCTATCACATAATCAAATTCCATGGTTAATGTTCTATTTTAAACATTAATCACAATTTTTTCTATCTGGAGAAAAGATAAACCAAGAATGATTAGGGGAAAATCTTAAATGTCTCATTTTCCATCTTCAAGATGTAGAAAGCTACTGGAAAAATGAGTCCATTAACTTGTACTCAAATATCTTCAAGAACACCTAAGGGGTAAATATTAAATCTATTTGCTAATTGAACAATCACCCTTATTTGTTTCAAAGGTCCCATATTTAAAGCATTAAAAACAAAAAAAAGGTATGATATTAATTGAAATTCCTAAATCTAGCATGGTATGCTCAATTGTGGTTTTTCTTATAAAACATGGAATGGTGAATATGCCTAGATATTTACATTTTCTTAGTAATTTTCTTTGAATGATGGAAAACACATTCTTTCCCACACTTATTTTCCAATTATCCTTTAGTGCTCTCTTATTAATGTACAAATTTTTCAGATAGTTAGTATACCTTGAATTCTATTTTATCAAATATAACAAAGGTATGTTAACTTTTACTTTTCTAAGGAAATCAAAAATCTATTTCTCATCTTTAATTTTCTTTTAAGGAAAAACTCTTCTTGGAAAAGGTAAGCAATAGAAAAATCAATGGAAGATGCAAGTGTAAGTATAGAATTAACCTCACTTTCATCATCTATTTTCTCTTTTTTTGGTTTTTGCTAGTTGTTCACTTCTGGTTTATGATTTTGTGACAACCCAACTTTAATTGTGACCAGCATGGATTCTATTATCAATTTTCACAAGCCTTAACTATTTTGAATCTTTCTATTTAATGAGAGTTTTCAAATTCCAAAAGGATTTGAAAATTTATTTTAACTTTTTTACAAAAAAATAGATAGAGTCTCTCCTATTTTTGGACATTTCATAAGGGCCACATACCCTAAGATGCAAAACCCATATCTTTCCAAATACGATAGCAATCAACAACATACACAATTCTACGTAATTCAACACATATACTCAATAATATAGATGATTTGGCATCTCAAATTCTAAAACAACAAAATTCCATATTCAATGCCTGATCCTTATCTAATTATCAAAACTCTTTTGTAAGGCAGTCTTGGATCTCCATAGATGCAATAGGGTTCAAGAGTTCTTATCTTAACTTGAAAACATTGGAAACAAACGAAGTGAGTTATAAGAACTTAGTAAGCATATACCTACCATTATTTTTCAGGCAATTAATTTTATATACATAATCATAAGTTAATCATATACTAAATTGGAAAACATTGGCAAACCCATTTCTTGAATTTTTAAAATATGTGCAACCATGCCTTGAAATGGAAGTTTACCTACACATAACTTAAACTCTATTCCTCATAAGCAATCATAGGAATCTCAATTATCCATTAGAACTCAATATCGAATACTACCCATTTTAGGTAGGCATCACACTTATAAATATTCGTTAAGGCGCAAATGCAAATAAATAGTTACTGTCACATCAAGTCTTTGCAATCATGTCAAATAAGGATATCCAATCACAAGCAAAATTCCAAGGTCACATCAAATCACATATTCAAATATAGTAAACATATATGTAGCTACCTTTTTATTTTAGGATTAAGTCTATACTTTTCTTAGCTATTCGTTGAGGATTTCCCATTCGGCTTGGATCATTCTTATATCCATCACAATTATTTGCCAAGAAATTCTCATTCGAATTTCACATCATTGGCCCTATCATATTTCCAATCTTGGTGTCATTCATAGCATAAATTATATTGTAATAAATTTAAAAGAACTCAATTCATCAACACAGGGCAAATATCAACATATAATAGTATCAATACGATAACATTGTCATGCCTTCATGCATAGCCACAACACTCATTCACATTTCAATATAATCCACATTATAATCCTTAGCATACAAATGACAAAGATCCCAATCATAAACATTCGACAATCATTAATAACATTAACAAGCTTCTGTTGCGTATTCTAAACAATTACTATTTGTACTTATATTATAAAACTAAATTTATGCATGAGTGCATATA
The DNA here is from genome assembly GCA_020226215.1 of Sindora glabra. Taxonomy (NCBI): domain Eukaryota; kingdom Viridiplantae; phylum Streptophyta; class Magnoliopsida; order Fabales; family Fabaceae; genus Sindora; species Sindora glabra. The sequence goes on from JAIUCU010000353.1 coordinate 864,570, forward strand.
TATAATCATAAGTATAAAATTCAAACTACTAATAAAAAAATACAATTCACAATATTTAAATAATCTTTTATCAAGATAAAATTAGTGGTAAGATACATACTCACTTGGTGGGGTTTGTTTACCATGGAAATCTAGGGTAGTTCAATTCATTCTTTTCTCATCTTCCTAGTTCACAACCATTTATAATAACATTATGAATACAAGAATACTAATTATTTCTATTTCTTGAGTTAAAACTGGGAAGCTGGAAATATATCATTCTGTGGTAATTTAAAATCAAACTTACATAGATGAAAATATTATAGTTTAAAGCTTTAGAAAAGCTTATTTGATAGTATTTATTTATATTAAACCATTGCAGCCTTTATTGTTTTAAATTTAGCATTAAAAAATCTAAAATTCTTACATATGACAAATTTCCAATTCAAAGCACAAAACAATCAAAGTATTAGATTTTGATGATGTGAATATACTTCAAATATATTGTTTCAATGTAATACATCAACCATGCATCTCACTATCCCATTTCAAAGGGTATGGGCAAAGTAGTTACCAACTAACTATACGAGTTTTACAAAACTACTATCCTACTAGGTTGCCAATTTTTACAATAAATATCTTTTAGGTATTCAACCATTTTCATAAATCCCCAAAATGGGCAATAATATATATAACACATATATTTTGCAAAATATTAATTTTTTGACACAATTTCGAGCTTCCTAGGGACTGTTCATACAGCCCTAGTCCATAGTAAATAAAATAGGGTAGCACCAGCAGTCTTCAAAAAGATGATTTTTTAAAATATCTAAAAAATATCAAAAAGTTACCAAATAAATATATGAGGTTTCCAACATATTACTTAATCAATTAAAAATTATATTCCATCAAAATCTCCTTATCTTCATGGTCATAAAAATTCATCCATCCAGTGCTGCCATTTTCGGACAGCACTGGAGCTATTTTCGGAATTGGACATTTTTGGTACTCATAACAACTCCGATTTTGATGAAACTTGTGCCATTAGTTTTATAAATATTAAGGTATCCAAAAAATATTTTCCCACAATTTTTAACCATCAATAAGTTGATCAAAATTCCCATAAACAAAAGGGGCAGAACCCAGTCCCCTGTTTTGAGCTCAATTCACCTATTTTCATGAATATGCATCTTAAAAATATCTAAAAATTTCCAAAAAATTCTACAAACTCCAGATCACAATATAAGACTATAAAAAACCTAAAAATGCTTAAAATCAAATTTTTAGGAGATGAAGAAGAATTTCCACTGACCTTCTCTTTTTTTTCTTTTATCTTTGCTTCTAAAGATAGCAATCAACTCCAAAAATGCAAAAAAAAAAAAAAAGAATTGTAAATTTTCTTTCAATATTTCTTCACTTACTTAAAGTATAAAAAGCCTTTTCTTTAGCTCTCCATATCCATGGCTACTTTTTGAGGAAATATGAAGATTTTTGGCCAAATTCCTTTTATATAACTTTCCAAGCAATCAATTTTTGCCAAATTTCCCCTTTTTTAATTTTAATTAAAAATAAATAATAAACATGGATGAAAGGAAGACAACTGGAGTGCTTTCTATCCTTTCTGTCCTTTTATCACATTTGAATTGCACAAATTACAATTTTTATCCCTCTTTTCAAAAATGCCCTTAACTTTTGATATGATAACATTTATGTCCTACCTTACTTTGGAAGCTTGATGCACATGTGGGCCCTTTTTTAAGTCCATTTAGGCCTTCAAAAATCAATCCTAATAAGTGTTGGTGTGTGTCCTAAGAGCCAATCATAGAGATGATTACAATATTACATAATGTATTATGTTTCATTTAGGCAATACAATTATTATATTTTTTTATTTTACGTAAATTATAACTTAAATATAATAATTGTCCTTAGAATAGCTTTTACTATTCCTAAAATAGCCCTAGTCAAGTATTATTACGAAAAGAATAGTAGTAATACATCGAGACTAGCATATATAATGACTGGTGATTATGAATCATGGATATGTGATATCAAGTCAATACATGAGTACATTGTTAGTGAATAATGTATTGGATTGACCCACTATCAGAATATTGCATGGATAGGCATGTCATAAGTTATTCTCATATGATCACAAATGCATATAATCCTTTGACCTGAAGTCACTACAGTTCCCTACATGAGGAATTGCTTACTTTAATATTTTTGTCTTATGTCACCTTTAATTAGGATGACGAATAGGGCATTGATTGGGTGTGTCACGAATCATGCAATGGGAAGTGAGTGATGTAGATGGGATTTTGTTACTCTTATATAAAAGAGAAATATCCTTGAGCCCCTTGATTAAGTGAGACTTAGAAATGCATGGCCATGCTTAAATGGATTAATATGTGATATTAATCATTTATTTTAAGTCTACTTAGTATCAAGAAATATAAATTGAACATTAATGAGGATGACACACTCCATGCCTCCAGTTCAATTTGGATATTATTATAAAAGAGATTGTGATGCAAAGCGTTTATCATATATTAGGTAATTGTCGAATCATAGATATTCTTACTACTTGAGTGGCAATGATGTATTACTAAATACTGCTTACTGTCTATGGCCTAAAATGAGTCATTATCAACGTAGTAAGAACTTATAGGGTCACATAAAAGGAGTAAGAATAAGATAATTTTAATTGGGCTTTAGTTGGACTAAAATCTAATTAATTAAGCTTATTTTTGTGCATATATATTATTATTAAGATAATAATAATTTCTCTCACATAATATATATATAATATTATGTGATATTATTAAATATCAGATAATTACATTATTGGATATTAGATAATTATATTATGAGATAATGCAATTATTTAATATTAGATAATAATAAATAAGTCATATCTTTCCTCACTCTTTCTAAGATAAGGATAAAGCGATAGTTGTTTAGTGTGATTAAGATTTTTTGAAGTATTATCCTAGTAGGACTAGGATTGTGACATGCCTTAATTCTATAAAAAGGATTTGAAGGCAACACATAAGTGACACGCTCATGAGCTTCATCAAACCTTAAAATCACTCTAGAAAATATCCAATCCCAATTCTAATGAGAAAAACGAACCCTAGCAGCTTCGTCGAAGGGAGAGGTCATTGTTTACTCCATGTGGATACCATAAAGATGTTGTACATTCGAACGACGTTTGATTCGTGAATCAGTCTCTCAAAAGAAAGAACACAAACACAAACAAGTAAAACCCTAAACTTGATTTATGCCTTTTGCATGGATTCTATGTAAATTCGGATCAAAATTTAAAAATTTCACTGCGTATGTTGATCCGTAACCTAACAATAAGTCCATAACAAAATAAGATCACCTAATTCGAATATATTTCAATTTTAGGTTCAAAATGACAAGTTTTCAATCTACTAGATCAAATATATAATAAATTCTTTTCTAATAGTTTCTTTTATTATTCCTAACTCTTTTTGAACCATATTAATCCTTTACAAATTTGCAATAAAAATTTTAGTTGGGGGTATACCCTAATTTCCTTTATAATTTGCTGAAATCTCACTTGGATAAACTATCCGATCAACTACTTAGGGAGTTTTCTATTTGATATTTCCTTTTGGATTTTTTTCTTGAGTTCAATCACATAAAAATTATAAATATACTTCCAAAAATTGGTTAAAATCAATTCAGATCAAAACTAAATAGCTTGAATCAAAATATTAAAATTTTGAACTTAGAATGTCAATTCTTGACCTATGAACATTGAAATTTTCCAATGGAATCTTCATTCATTTTTTCCAAATTTATTGATTCATAATAACAACTAATAAATCTAATATAAATTTCCTTGTTTCTTTTAGGAATATTACAGATTTGCTTCTAAATTTAAGGATAAAGACTTGTCAACTTACTTACCACTCTTAAGCATTAAGTTCACTAATGGATAATAGGATAATCTATGTTTGCAAATCGATGATTATGGATTTTGTTCTCTATTAAAACTATAGGTTATTTGCAACTAATTGCTTGACTAACTCTTTAAAAAATGGTTAAGAAGAAAAGAATGAAGTTACTTTTAGTTTCAAAGCAAGGTTGGTTGGTATTCTGTCATAAGTAAAAAGGTGCTAAACTTAGCTAGAATTAGTGCCATATCTAAAATTTTGATTATCACTCTAACCAAGATATTAAGGTTATTGCCAGTATGAGCATTGATTTGGCTATTACTATTGGTACTATGGTTTACCATGAATAATGATTACCGCATATGCTTGAGGAGGATACTTATCATCTTGCAATGTAGGGCAAGAATTAGCAGGATAAGGTGGACATGAGCAAATGCCACAAAGTCTAGCAAAAGAAGGAGTTTGGACTTGTTACTATCCCGTTGCCATTTATTTTGCTAAAGAGGTTAATTCATTTATTCTATTATTTAATCTTTGCTAGTTTGAATTAGAAAATTTTATCTCATTCGCACCTCTGGTAGTAGTAATAATTCTGGTGCCATTGCCATGTTAGTTATTAAATCCTTAGTTGTCATAGAAGTTTTATCTACTAATGCTCCACCACTTGCAGCATCAATCATGTTCCTAGTTATAGGAAGAAGTCTTCCATAGAAATATTGGATGAGGAATTGCTCATTAATTTGGTGGTGTGGCCAGCTTAGGCATAACTTCTTGAATCTTTTCCAAAATTGATAGAGTTTTATTTATTAATGCTTTACCACTTACAATATCAATCATGCTCTTATCCATGGGAAGAAGTCCTTCATAGAAATACTAGATAAGAAGTAGTTCATTGATTTTGTAGTTTGGGTAGCTTGAACATAGTTTATTGAATATGTCCTAATAATCATATAATATCTCACCATTCAGCTACTTTTTGCCATAAATTTCTTTTGTGATTATAATAACTCTAGAAATAGAGAAGAACTTCTCTAGGAATAACTATTTCATATCATTCCAACAAGTGATAGAACCTAGTTGTAGGTGGTATAGCCAATCCTTGGCTATATTAGTAAGTAAGAAAGGGAATGTCATTAATTTGATATGGTTTTTTGGAATGCCATGAGGCTTTATGGTAGAGTAGACTACATGGAACTCCTTCAAGTGCTTACAAAGATCTGCACCTACAAGAAAATGAAATTTAAGATGCAAATGTATTAAATTAGATTTAAGCTCAAAGTCAGCATCAAGTTTAGGAAATTAGATGTATAAAGGTTGGTAAGTAATATAAGGGGTAGCTAATTCCTTTAATCTCCAATTATTTGCTATCTTATTAAAATTAACAAAAGGATCATAATAAGTGTGGGAATGTTATCACTACTTGCATTTCTAATCCTACAAAGAAAATGAAAAGTTTTATCTATTTTAAAAATCAAACTCTAATAATTCACTGATAGTTCTCTTAATCATGCATTACATTGTACTAAGCTACACTTAATAAAACCATAGAAACATGAAAACACTAAAACATTAGTGCATAATGAAAAATCACTCAAAACACATCTAATTAACCAATCTAGACATTTTTAAGAATTATGGGACTACCATAAAAAAATAATAACCATGCAGAACCTAAAAATGTGATGAAAAAACTTTAAAAAATTTTAAAAAAAGTGGTTAAAATGATGGAATTTAACCAAAAAATGGGAGACCTCATAAGTTATTATACAATTATAAGCCTTGATCACAAAAATATTTTCTACCACCATAAAATTTTTTAACTCAATCAAAACTAGTCACTTTGATATCTATTTAAGAGGATAGGAGACAAAATGCATGCAGCTTGTTTTGATGAGACAAAAACTTCTATTAAAATGTGAAATGAAACAATACATGATAGAAAAGAATGAAATGAAGTGGAAGAAAATGCAATAGTTAAAAAATGCAAGAAAATGTAGAAAAGCATTAGATACTATAAAATGCAATAAAAACACTAATACATACAAAAATTGATTGCATTACTTGAACAATTATGCAACACACAGCTAGTAAAATATAATAAGGGGTGAATTCAAGTGGATCCTAGGTAATGGTGCCAGAATTTTGATACACATCACAACATACCAAAATTAGTTATTATTGGTTTGATAAAAATCATGGAATATAGAGTGACGAACTAGGTTGTATCCTAGTGACCCATTTGACATATTCTTTCTCAATTATTTACTAACAATGATTACATAATTGTTTAAACTTTTTATACACTAAAAATAGAAGGAAGAAGAGTAAACAAAAGTGAAAAAAATTCAAATAAAATGCACAAAAAATGTAAACAAAATTTAAACAATATGCAAAATAGAATGAACATAGAACCAAATGAGGAGGTTTTGAATTGAAATCAGAATAAATGCACTAAAAAAATAAATTATAAAAGTAAAAAAGAAAGAAATTCAATATAGCAAAATAGTTAATCTAAGGATTTGAGAACTCTTTGTATAGATTAATCATAGATCATAAAATATTTAGTCATTCCAATTAATTTTTCAACCTTGAATTATTTGAAACTTTTGCAATAATTTATGAATCCTATCTAAGATCACCATCTAGGATTTAATCAATTAAGATTAGTAGAATTAAGCAATAGCTATAATCTATAAAGCCAAATCAAACTTAATTTGAAAATATAATTTAATTGAATCAAAAGATTAAACAAAAATCCTTTGATTTAATCTCTTAACCATCCCATGTGAAAAATCATCATTAACCAACAATAATTCAACCTAAGAACATATAGAGATCATAAATTACAAGGTTGAACACAAATTATACCAATTTAACATTCAACACATGCAATTTCAAGCAATTAACACTTAAAATCAGGGAAAGAGGAAAATCAATTAAAAGAATCAAACATTATAACTTAGGATCTCATAATTTAGATAGAGATGAGCTATAAAATTCTTGAGTCTACCAGAAATTTTGCCTTCTATGGTTAAAGAAGAAGAAACTTGAAAATTAAAGAAAGGTTATCTTTACTAAATTATGTAAGAATAAAAGTTGTCCTTACCTTTGGAAGCATAAACTTTATATCTGACCTACTAACCTCTAAAAACCTAATGGACCTAAATCTTTTTAGGATTATAAAGAATAGATCCTTGCTAATTTTAAAATCCTAAAACCTATTTTACAAAACAATGTACTAAAAAACTGATAATAGTGAAATTTCTTAAGTCTAAATTTTAAACAATGTAAGACCCCCCAGAACTACATAGTTCCATGAAGCTCAAAACATAAAATTTGTAAGGTTGAGTCTTAGGAAATTTAAGCATTGGTTCACCATGATTGGACCATTAAATCTCTAGATATGGCCCAAAAATAAAAAAATGGCTCAACTAGGACAAAAACAAGGCTTTAAAACCTCTACTAAATTAAACCTTCTAGATATTTGTAGTGGGCTTTAACCAAAACATAAAATTATAAATCTTTGTTTAAGCTTTTCAATAATATAAAGATTAGCCAAATTTGATATACTAAACTCAAGATATAGCCATAAACTTGAAATAGTGTAAAAAAATCTAGTATTAACTAAATAATTTCAAATCATCATAAAACTAATACTAAATTACATAATAAGGCCAATTCTATAAAATTAAGTATGTGTAATACACTAAGAGGCATAAAATGGAACAAAATAATATAAACAAAATCTTCCACATCAATTATCTTCATGTTTTCCTCTTAATCATGTAATTTTATACAATATTATATTATAAGATCATATTTTGAAAGGTATTTAAAATCTTATAATATAGCATAAGAGTCAAGTATTACATTCCTAAAATTTAATATCGAAAGGTGTTTAAAATTCTATAAATATAATATTTAACCTTATATTGATATTATTGCCAATGTATTATATTAATAGTACAATACTAAAGTGTATTTAAAATTATTAATATAGGATTTCCCCTAAAATAATTTTTAAAATAATTTTACCTTTCAAAATTTTTAATAAAATTTTATGCAACTAGTTCCATAAAGACATGTATATAATTGCAAAAAATTTTCATAGTATAATATAAGTAAGTAGTAATTCCTATTTAACATAATAATACTCTAAAAATGGTTATATTATTCAAATAGTTTCTAAAATTGCTACGAAAATTTCAATATGTAGAAAATATTATAGGAATTACCTAGAAAAATTTTTAGTTAAAATTAATTTTAACTAAATACTTAAATAAATTGTGCAAATTAATCATAAAGAAGTTTTAATTTGAAAAAATTCTAAAAAACTATAGAAAAATATGCTCAAGTAGTGAAGCACATTAATATAAATATCGCCTCCAACAATTATTGAGAAGGCAACGAGTCTATCACATTTGCCTTCCACACATATGAGAGTGCACCAGACTGCATTATGCAATCTTCTTCTCCACCCAATTTGGTTGTTCATAGGTTACTTAACCTATTATCATGCATTTCATACACATATTTTTGCCTAGATTTTAGTTTTTATTCAAAATCATACTAACCCAATAATTTTCATTTCAAAAAATGGCTATTTCATAATTTTGTAAAATTTAAAAACAAGGCTTTAACAATTCTAGAAGCTTTTATATTTTATAGAAGTTTGTTGCCATGGTTTTAAATCTCAATGGAAATTATGAATCCTTAGATTCAAGCACGAATTAATCCAATGAAAAACCATCCTAGAACCACACTTGTATTTATTTTAAAATTTTTTCCAAATTCCTTTATAGCCAACTATGAAATTCCATAACCTTCTTTGGTATTTTAGGATGCATTATCCAAATTTTTATGGGATTAAAACAATTCATTTATTACTTTTCACTAAAAAAGGGCTATATAGATGACAAAAAGTCATCAATATAGCCCTTCCTATTGTTAGCATAAGGACACTAGACAACATGTCATCGATATAAGTGTCATCAATATAGAGTCATGCCCATTAACCTTTATACTGATGACAATTTGTGTCATTGCAATAGGATAAACTATATAGATAACAAGTGTCATCATTGTATTGGTTGCCACATGTCATTTGACATAGCTCTACACAAATGACTTGTTGTCAGTATAGGTTAAACTTTATACAGATGACATTATCATAAGTATAGAACTATTTTTTTTTTTAAAAAAAAGACCTTATATGAATGATAATATCATCGACATAGCTTTTTTTTTAAAAAAATATTTTTGATAATTTTTATATAACTTATAATAATTATTTTTAATAATAACTATTATCCAATAAATTTACAACACCTCCATTTTTTTAACGATAATAATTTATAAATATTATTTTATTAATTATAATAATAAATCAAATGATGAAAAATATATAAAATAAAACCTTGAATGATAAATAATAACAAATTATCATAACATTAATAAATAACAATATAAAGTATTTACTAAAAAGTGTATGCATAGTATAAAAAGCCATTAAATTAAATAATCATCAATGTTATCATCGTCACTAACATCATTTAAAGGTGAATAAGTAGGATGGGGAGGAAGTAGAGGCTAGGGCTAAGTCTAATGTAGCTGTGAAATAAATCTATTTAGTATGATAAGAGTAAGAATGTGTAACTAAGAATAAAGAAGCGATGTAGGAGGCAAAGGCACTTTAATTCCAACTTGGGCACAAACAACCATATACAATACATCAAAATCCTTCCAAGTTTGTTCCTATAATTACTGCTGATAGAGTATCTACTACTATTGCACTTGAATAACTTGTTGACTTTGAACAATGTAGCTTTACATCTCATCATCCAATCTCGCATCCTACTACTATCTTGGAGGAAATGCTATAGTCAGACCAAAGGTGTTAGGGGTAGCATAAAGAATCCCAATAAGCACATAACCAATCACTTTCTAATGCTTTCGATGAATGTCAAGCACCTTATCAGCAATTATAGGCTCATTGATTAGCATCAGAATGGCTGGAGAGCCCTAGGTGGCTAGTGGATAGTGCACTTATTTACATAAGATAAATTTTACTATCCTACATAATTCTTAATATCCATTATTCTACTTATGATTAAATAGCTCATCACAGCAATAATTAAATTCTTACATTGGTCAACATTAAGTAATTTACTCTTATTTATTAAATTAATAAGTAATTAACATTTAACTTTTATATTTTATTATGATTTTAAATTATTAACTTAAAATTATTATATATGTCGCATAATCAAAATGTTTACATTTTGTTCTTTTGAATTTTCAAAATTTATGTGTCATCATAATTTCATTACTTTGATTTTCTACATATTCTAACAAATTAATAAAGTAATAATTAATTGCTTCTAACATTAATTTTTTTCAATTTTTTCTCCTTTATTTTTTTAATAAAACAATTTTATTAATCAATTAATATTTTTTAACAAATTATTATGAACTTTTTTATTTATTATTAGTAATACATGTTTAAAAATAAATTAATATTTTTATTTATTTAATTTTTTAAATATTGACATAATTTTTTCTAAATATTTTAAATTATTAACTTAAATTATCATATATTTCACATCATCAAAAAATTTACATCTTGATTACTTGAATTTTCAAAATTTATGTATTACCATATTTCATTACTTTGATTTTCCATATATTTAAACAAATTAATGAAAGTATGTAAATTATTTGTAACATTAAATTATTATGAATTTTTCCTTTATTATTTAATAATACATAGTTATTTATAATTTAATATTATTATTTATTTAATTTTTAAATATTGACATAACTTATTTTTGAAATTTTAAATTTTTACTTAAATTATTATGTATTTCACATGACCTTTTAAATTATTATGAAAAATTTTCATCCTCTTGTCTTTTATCATACTCACCAAATATTTAAAATGATAAACATAACAAGTTCTGCAAAGATAAAATTTTGCTAACTAAATTAACAACACATAAATACAATTTTATACTCATATACTATATTAATATCTTCATCAATTTAAAGCAATGAATATATCAAACTATACAATAACAGTTTAATTGAAATGACCTAATGCACCTCATATTAACCAATCCATAAATTGTATCTTGAAAAAAATACTATAAGTTTTTTTGGCCTACCTCAATGGAATAGTATAGGCAAGGAACACAAATATCAACCAAGGAATAGTAACAAAATCCTATTATTTTACAAAATATAAGTAAGAAAATATACAAAAGAATGATAATATAGTAAAAATAACAAAGAAAAATATAAAAACTAATCTTGGATGTCTTTTTCTTCCCTTTTAGACCAAAGCTCTCCGTGCGCAAATGAGGATAATGGTGCCACAAGTGTACTTAAAAAGAAAAACCCTATATAAACTACACCAAAATTCAATTATCGGTATAAGATTTTTTTTGTTATTGTTGATATAAAGTTAATGAGAGGCACATGTGTCTTTTATTATGACTGGTGGCTATTTAGATGATATTATTATTTGTATAGCTATTTAAATTTTAAATATTGAAATGCTATATAGATGACTTGTCATTTGTATAGCATGACCGATAAAATTCCTACTAGGTTTGCATGGCATTTTTTTATCTAGGAATCCTTTACAGATGACATGTTGCCAATAGAGTCTTTTTAAATATTTTAAAAGAATGCTACACTAATGCTAAAGTCATTTGTATAGCACTTCTCAAAAATATCTCGCCAATTATTGGTAATTAAATTCCAAGAGGACTATATAGATGACTTTTTTGTTGACCTAAACCTTTTGAATTTTATTTTTTTTAAAAAAATCCTATACAAATTATCATAATTTTGTCATTGGTATAGGCATAGATTTAAATTGCAGTTGCAATCCCAGTTATGATTTTGCTACAATTTGCAAAATTGCAAATAAAAATGGGAAAATGCAGCCATTGCAACATAAAATTGTGAAAAATTGCAGATGTTGTGTAGTTCATAACCGCAATATTACATCAATATTGTAGTCATGGACCATTTTTTAAATCCCTTGGTATAGGTGTGATTGGTATAAGATATTATTGTTGCAGTGTTTGAATCTGTTATAACTCTCAAATCCTTTAGTATCTTTACTTGATGTTTTATGTGAATCATGGATTCCAATTTTCTCACATGTTTCTGGAAAATTATACCCAAGACTGGATAACTCGGAAAACATCCCATTGACACACAAAACCTAGCAAACATATCACATTATATAGAAGCAAAATCATGCATATTAACAGGAAAAAATTAAATGCATCCGAACAACTATGCACTAACAACTAGATATATACGTTGCAAAGTTTCCAACACACATGTTGTACAGATATGGCAGAAACGGTTTTCTTTCAAGAAAAACCAAATTATTTAATGTAATCTTGTAGGAAAAATAGTTTCTAGATTTCCTATTCTTTTAGAAAAATAAGGTAATTGGATCTATTGTTGTCACCATATCCAGAAACCAAATATTCATTATACATAAGAGCAGTCCAACAAAGCATAAAAAATATAGTTTGTAAACCATATTAACTCATATTCATGATGATCCAAAATTAAATGATTCAAAGAAGCAATATAGCATATTCACAGCGAACCATGGGATGCAAAATGCCATCATGATTTAAAAAGCTAAAATGCATACTGAGCAACTTATAGGATAACATGCACATTATCATGCTCAGAGGCACAAAATTTTGGGCAGAGAGAGGATGAATAACATAGTTCCTAAATTTTCATCGAAATTCTAAAATACTTAGCCATCATTTAGAACCCTAACCTGACTCTAATCTCAATTACAAGAATAATTTTTATTTTAAATATTAAACCCAAAATTCTGCTTTAAATTATGGAATGAGTAAAAATTAATGTGATTGCATTAATCATAATCAATTATATTTCTGTGTGTACCTAATTCCTGGAAATCCATTATGCGCCCTTTCAATTCCTCTGCTTTCCTTTTAATTGAAGTTACTCTTCCTTTTCTCTTCAATTACCTAAAATCAAAACAATGATTATAGGGATTAACATCCTTTAATTAGAATCCGCTCTCTCCTCTATCTCTATTTGAGAGCCTACCAGCTTCTTCGATAAAGCAAAAGACTAAAATTATAGTTTTAATAAGGTAGAGATCCCTTATATAGATAAAATCGAATTATGGGTTCTATCCATTATATGGTTCAAACCCATTAATTTTAATAATGTGTTATGATTTAAGTGCCTTGTGGTCCATTTTTTTAAATGTCACCAAATAGACTAATTGACATTAGTATCATTAATTTATAAGTCATGTAGGTTTAAAAATATAAATACTAACAAAGCACTCTAGTAGACATCAGCTCCATCACATCATCGGGCCAATGATCCATAGTCTAGGTTTTTCCAAGATGAATCTAGATGGAGGGCTACGTCAGCCGCTGGATAACTCTCAAAAAGAAATATTGGGTGTATTTGTTTTGATGGAAAATATTTTTCATAAGAATATAATTATAAATTATTAAGATGATGAAAAATAATTAATATATTTAATGTTAAATGCAATAAATTAAAAAAAATAACTTTTTTTTTAAAGAAGAAATTATTTTTTTATCTCTAACATGATTTTAGGGATCATTTTTTTAATCATTATATATATATATATATATATATACATATATATATATATATATATATATATATATATATATATAAGGTGATCAAATTTTCCTATAAAAAAATCTTTGAAAAAACTAACGGAGTTAATCTTTTTCCGTGTTTCAAGTGTGAATGTGCGTTGACCTCCGAATAAAAGTTGGTTCAACTTGCATAAAAATTTGCTGCCGAACAGAAATAACACAACCTCCTTTTTCTACCTTTATATTTGATTTAAATGATGCACAATATGTCAAATATATATATATATATATAACATGGGCTTCTGTCGTACAATTTGTGCTTGCAAATTCGAGTATAGTGCAGCATGCATTTGGACTTTGATCATCCGCATCATCGTCACTTCAGTTAACATGGTGTGGTATGAGCCTATGAGGTATAAAATATGACACTTAGGTTTCATTTATTTTTCAGAACATATTTTTATAGGAAAATCATATTTTCTTATATATAAATGAAAAAATATTATATATTTTTATAATTTATGATTATAAAATCTCTAAAGTCATTAAAGCAGGAGAAAATAGCTACCTTTTTGAAAAAGTTATCTTTCACTAAATTCATAATATTTAACATTAAATATATAAACTATTTTTTACCATCTTGATAATTTATAATTATATTCTTATAAAAATATTTTTTACCAAAATAAATAGAGTTCTAGTTAAAGAAATTAATTTGAATGTCTCAAAGACTAAATTGAAAATTTAAACTATATAAGAACTATACTAGAAAAAACTTGTATATAGGAAGAACACAACGATGCCATAGTCTTCCTCTTATAAGAAATGGTGTAAAATTGTGCGAGTGCTAATTTGTTGTTTTTAGGTTTTGACCACAGCCTTAAGACAACAACCAAGGATTATTCATCGATAAACAGATGAAGCAAAGTATTATAACTTTACACTAGCTTATTTGAACTACAATCAAAGGGCATCACTTGCCAATAACATATTATAGAAGATTTCATCGGCGACAATCTTCTTTTATTAGTAGTACTTATTATAACTTTCATATAACAGATCACTTTACCCTTATTCAAGTACTGCGCATTCATCCAGAAACAACATAGGGGCCAGGTCCTCGTCATTGTAGTCTCTTCTTGTATCCTCGGAGTGCATATTCAATTCCCAAAGTTATCTGAAATCAAGTATTCGACACTTTAAAATAAGAGATGGCATAATGTTTGGATACAAAGAAGTACTTTTGAGAAGAAGTTATCTGCCTGCCATGATTTTTATATACAAATTGAATTCTCTGGTTAAAATCGGTCAACATAAATTATCTTTAGAAGAAATCCAGCATACTTGATACATGATTAGCACTAAAATAATAAATAAGGATTAAAATAAAAAAAATTTAATAGCCCTGTCTTTCTATCTTGTATTTTTTGCTTTCATTTGCGGAGCATTTTCTAAAAAAAGAATAGACATCAACTCTAGTACTTACATTTTTTATGAGAGCATGACATTCTCACATGCATAATTACTTGTTTGTTAGTTTGTATTTCATTATTTGTATTTATTTCATTAATGCAAGTTTGATGTGAGAGATAACCATGATGAAAGGATGAGGATTTAAGTAATTAGGTAATTTTGCTTTCACTTATAAACATTTTCTTTGTGATTGTTGCAACTACCAAATTGTTGTGCTTATTTTTTCCTTACAGTGTGAACCATGGTTTGACAATATGCTAATATTTAGTAGTGCCACCTTCCACTTGTAATGTATTATTTGATCCAATATTCTAATCATATGAAATTAATGTAATAGAAAATATGGCTTCTATTTCAATTGAGTTGTTATGTATTGCACTGAAGAATATGGGATTGTATAGTGTAATATAAATAGTTATTTTTGTTTCATTTAGGGTGTTTTGTATGTATTTTGAAATTGGAGTATTGTAGAGTTAATTTCTATTTCATTTGGGGGTTCTGTATATATTTGAATTGAGAGTTGTATAACAGGAAGTGTTATGAGAAGTTATACAGAATGAACAGGGCATACAGAGATGAATTTTTTTTGGAACATATCACATCAATCTATCTAATCCCTTAATTTGTGTAACTTGTCTACCACGTGCTCTTAAAAAAAAATTTTCCTCCAATTTTTCATTGCCTTCTACTTTATTTTGTTTCACTAATTTCCCACCTAACATTTGCTTTATTTTAAAATTTTAAATTTAAAATTCTTTGTTTGCTTGAATTTATATTTGTAATGTATTTTTCTATTAATTTTTACTCATTTTGTCTCCGGTTAACATTATCATCATCATCTTTGTTAGCTTCTCCACATTTCCTTTCAATTCCTTTATATTGTCGATAGGCTCTATAATCTTCCTCCTAATCTCTCTTTTGTGAATGACTTAGTGCCATTGTTGACTACATTCTTTGCCAACCATCGACTTGCTTAGCTGCTTTGACTTCTCCTCCATTTTGATAATAATAAATATTTACCCTTCATTTATTTGCTTTCTAAACTATTGTTTCTCAATCTCACTTTCCTCTTTCACTTTTCTTTAACCACAAAAATACAAATTTTATTTCTCAATTCTCAGTTTTTATTTCACTTTTCCAATCTTAGTTTCTTCTAAAATTTTTGCTTTAACTATGAAATATGTATTTTATTGTAGATGTAGATGTACATATAATTTCCTCCAACTTCTTTTGAGGTTCTTTTTGCTTTTGAATGTTATTACAGTGCTTTATTTTGGATTGATGTGCTTGTATTTACTTCTACTTGTGAATAAGCTTCTTCTAAAAGTACGATTTTTCACTTTTCCAATTTTGATATTTGTAATTTCTTTGTATCTTCTTGCATGATTTCTGTGGAATTTCTTTTGGAGATTTTGTTGCATCCCTATGGCAATGGTTTCATTATATTTTTGGATTACTTTGGTTGTATCTGCTTCTTCATTCTTGCTTTAATTCTTTTTTTGCCATATGTTGTTCCTTTCTTGGAGATCTCAAACAAAGTTCCATCCTTGGAAGTTAACTTGATTTTGTTCTTAGTTTCATATCATGGATTGCTTTGAATTTGTTAAAAAAAAAACTTACCTTTTCATCCCCATCTAGGTTAGGTTCCACATTCCTTTTTTTCTCACTTTTGGTTTCTAAAATTTTGAAGATATTATACTAGAATTTTAAGGATTGTTGTGAATTTGTTGAAAAAAGCTTGCCCTTGCTTCTTTAACATTTTTATCTCTACCATTATAGTGGATATGAAGAGTGCTTTCATTATATTTGCTTTACAGGGAATGGAATGGAATTTGTTAGTGCACTAAGCTTATTAGTTTCTCATATGCAAAGATACATAGGCTTGGGCCTATCTCATGTAACTCTATATTTTTATTATAAATAAACATTACCTTCCTCAGTTGAGGATACAGCCTCAAAATTTTTTCTTCTTTTCTAACATGGTATCAAAGCCTAAACAAAACTTTAAAACTTCAACATATATCTAAACCTATCAAACACCTTGTTTCCCTCTCACCTTCTTTTTTCCTTTTTTTTTTCTATGTGTGACTAAGTCATGGAAAATTTGGTAGTGATTTTAAGTCATGTATTTGGAAGAAAAATAATAGAATCCAATTTTTGTACTTGTTGTTGATATGCATATGACTACAAATTACACATGAATAGTACTAGTAGATTTGTTTGAAGCATTTGACAGATAATTGGTGGTCTGTTTTGAGAATTGGGCGGCTCAAAATGAAGATTGGTGGCTAGCAACCCCTTCTAAATGGTGCAAGAATAGCACATGCTCACTATCAAATGGTGTGTGAGCCCTACATACAAAACATCTTATTGGCATATGACGACATGTGGAGGACTTGCTGGTGATGTGCCTTTACTTGCAACCTTATCTTTGTGCATCGCACCTTCCTATGTGGTTGAATTAATAATTTGAGTACTTTTATTGTGGTTTTTTGAATTTTTTTATTTTTCTAGTGTCGTTGTCTAGTTAAACTCTTGATATAATGATAGAAACAAATAAATTAGACTCTAGTTTAGGTGAAACAAATGCCCAAAATAATAATTTCAAATCTCTCTTCTTTTAATCCTTATTACTGTAAAAATTGTTGATAAAAAACTTGATGTTGAAGGGTATGAATATCATGTATGGAAAAAGTTTATTGATTATTTTTTTAAGGGTGTTAGCAAATCTAGTCATTTGACTAATGATCTATCCACTGACAATATGAAAACTCGATGGATTATGGAGGACCTGTGACTATTTGTTCTGATAAGCAATACTTTTGAAAAGGATGTTGAAAATAATTATGTACATTGCAAGACTGCCAAAGATATGTGGACATTCCTTGAATCTCTTTTTTTAGGTAAAGATAATTTAAGTCACATTTATGACCTATGTGTAGCTTTGTTTCAGCAAAACATGCAAGGAAAAACTATTTCTCAAATTTATACTAAGTGGAATAATATTTATGAACAATGGGACAATCTTCTTCCTATTACTGAAGATGTTAAGGCAATGCAAACTTAGCAAGAAATAGTTAGTTATTTATCTTTTCTCATGAATTTACCTACTAAGCTTAGTCCTATTTGTTAGGAATTCGAATTATCATATGCAGTGGAAATTCAAAATTTAATCTGAATTCTACCTAGGATCCATGTAAAAAAACATAAATCAATGATTAGGGTTTTACCTATTGGGCACTCATGTTTTTGCTGATCAAAACTTGAGAGCGGATGAATCAAACGCCAGCCGAAAGGTACAGCGTCTCTACAATATCCACACAGAGTGAACAACAACCTCTCACCTTCCACGAATCTGCTAGGATGCGTTTTTATCTCTAGGAATTAGGATTGGATGTTTTCTGAGTGATTTAGGGTTTGTATGGAAGCTTTGAGTGTGTTGTTAAAGTGCTGCCCTCAAGTCCCTTTTTATAGAACTTAGGCAAGCCATAATCCTAATCCAACTAGGATAATGCTTCCAAAATTCTAATCACACTTAACAACTCATCTTATCCTTATCCTAGAGATAATGGGGAGAGATAGGACTTATCTATTAATTATCTAATATTAGATAATAATATTATCTCATAATATAAATATCTTAATATTAGATAATTGCATATAATTATCAAATATCAAAATAATATTATCTCATAATATATTTATCTAATATCTGATAAGATAATTATTTGATATTACTTTAATATCACATAATATATATATATATATTACGTGAATTTATTATTCTTAATAATATGTATATGCACGAAAATAAGTCCAATTAATTGGATATTAATATAATTAAAGTCTAATTAATTATTATCTTATTCCTACTCCTTTTGCGTGACCCTGTAGATTCTTATTACGTTGACAATAACTTATTATTGAGCCATAGACAGTAAACGGTATCTAGCAATACATCACTGCCACTCAAGTAGTAAGAATGTCTATGATTCGACATCCACCTAATACATGATCAACGTTTTACATTATAACCCTTTTGTAATAATATCCAAATTGAACTAGAGGCATGGAATGTGTCATCCTCGTCAATGTTCAATTTATATTTCTTGATACTGAGTAGACTTAAAATGAATTATTAATATCACATATTAATTCAATTGAGCATGGCCATGCATTTCTAAGTCTCACTCAATCAAGGGGCCTAAGGATATTTCTCTTTTATACAAGAGTAACAAAATTCCATCTACATCACTCACTTCCCTCTGCACGATTTATGACACACCCAATCAATGCCCTACTTGTCATCCTAATTAAAGGTGATATAGGACAATATTAAAGTGAGTAATTACTCATGTAGGGAACCGTAGCGACTTCAGGTCAAAAGTTTATGTGTATTTGTGATCATATGAGAAGAACTTATGACACATCTATCCATGTAATATTCTCATAGTGGGTCAGTCCAGTACATTGTTCACTAGCAATATACTCATGTATTGACTTGATATCACATATCCATGATTCGTAATCATCAGTCACTATACATGCTAGTCTCAATGTATTATTACTATCCTTTTCATAATAATACTTGACTAGGGGCATTTTAGGAATAGCGAAGCTATTCCAAGGATAATTATTATATTAAGTTATAAATTGCGCATAATAATAATAAAATTATAAAAATAAAATATAATAATTAAATTACCTAAAATAAAACATAATACATTGTGTATAACTTCAATCATCTATATGATTGGTTCTAGGACACACACTAACACTATTCGCCAGTAAATTTTATTTAGCTCAAATTAACTAATTCAATAGTTTATTTTTTTCTCATGTTCTTCAAGCAACACAAGAGATGCCATTAACTTCCCTATCTACCTTTTTGGTAACTCCTCTACTTTACTTAGTTTGAGTACTCAAGGAGATTGTAGTGGTAATAAAGGTAGAGGCAAAGGTCGTAATCAGCTTAGTAATGATATTTGTTTTTACTAAAAGGAACTGGGTCATATAAAGAAAACTTGTCATAAATTAGTTGGACAATATACACCACCATCTCAATTTGCACATACTACTTCTAGCACTTTTGCACTAGAATATGAGCATATAACTCTTACTAAGGATAAGTATAATTGTTTGATTCTACTTTAGATTTCACAATAGCCACTAATCCTATAGTAGCCACCTTCCACTCAATCTACTACTACTGTGATTTAGATAGGTAATTTTACTGCATGTTTTTTTCATTCCAAGTCTAGGTGGGTAATTAATTTTGGGCTAACTGATTATATGTTAAGAAACATAAGTATCTTTTCTTCTTTTACATCCTTATATTCTCTTGTCACTTTAACTAATGGGTCCACTACTCTGTTATTGGGGGTGGTACAATCAATGTTACATCTAATATTTCTTTAATTAATGTCTTATGTCTTCCTAAATTTCCATTCAACCTACTTTCAGTTAGCTAAATTACAAGTACTTATAATTATGATGTTTTCTTCTTCCTGTGCTACTATATTTCTCAAGATCTTTTGATGAAGATGATTTTTGATAAAGGACATGAATTTGGTGAACTGTATGTGCTTAATGGTGACTTCCTTCAACTTGTCCCTCCACCTATTGCTATAGCTACCACCATTACTCCATACTAGTTACACTGCTAGTTAGGTCATCTCTTATTATCATCCTTAAAGAAATTGTGTCCTCATTTAAGTTTTGTTTCAAATTTTAATTATAAGTCTCGACAGTTTGCGAAATAGCATCATCAGTCTTATGTTCCTAGAATTAATAAATAGGTTGCATCCTCTTTTGAGTTAGTGTATTATGATGTTTGGGGTTCTTGTCTAGTTGTTTCCAAATTTGGTTATCATTATTTTATTACATTTGTCAAAATTATTCAAGAATTACTTGGCTTTACTTAATGAAAAGTTGATCTCTGTTGTTTGATATTTTTTGTGCCTTTTATATTGAAATTATGAATCACTTTCATACTTCTATCAAAAATCTATGTAGTGATAATGCAAATCAATACTTTTCTGCTAAAGTTTTCTTTATATTTATCCAGGCATGATATTATACATTAATCTTCTTATGTTGTTACCCTGTAATAAAATGGGATAGCCGAATGAAAAAGTTATCATTTAATGGAAGTTTCACGTACACTTCTATTTCAAATGAAAGTTCTTAAGATATTTCAAGTAAAAGCTATTTCTACATCTTATTTCATAATCAATAGAATGCCTTCTTTAATTCTTGATAGTGAGATACCATATTCTCTCTTACTTCCTTTTCAACCATTGTTTCATCTCATTCCATGCATCTTTAGTTGCACTTGTTTTGTTCATGATTATCAATTGTAAGTTTCTCAATTAGATCCTTGATTTCTAAAATATAATTTTCTTAGGTATTCTCGCACTTAAAAAAATGTTACTATTATTATTCTCCTAATTTGAGATGTTATTTTATGATATTTGATGTTACAATTTTTTAGGTTATTTTCTTTCTTTGATTTTATCATAGTTACTAATCCATTACCTAAGTATAAATATGTTAATGATTATTTCTTTATATATACTACTGCTTCTTAGGACTCTACTCCTTAACAATAGGTCTCCCCTCCTATTAAATTTATTTTTTCTCATAGAAAATAGGTCTCTATAATCCCAACAACACCATTAAGTGCCACACCAGTTGCTGCACAGCTATTAGCTTTGTCTCCTCTATTAATGGCTTCTCCCTCAAAAGATCTACTTCCTTCACTCTCTGATCTTAATATTCCTGTTGTCCATCACAAAGGTACTCGTAGTTACACCTAAAAAGATAGTCTCTCTACATATGTACACTAATAATGTACCCATATCTTGACTTAATATTATATATCCATGATTTACAGTCATCAATCACCATACATGATATTCTTGATGTACTAATATTGCCCCTTTTGCAATAAAATTTTAGAAATAGTAAAACTATTCTAGAGACAAATATTATATTAAGTTATAAATTATGTAAATATTAAAATGAAATAAAAATATAATAATTGCATTGCCTAAAATAAAACATGATACATTATGCATTATTACAATTATTTTATAATTAGCCCTAAGACACACATACTAACATTATCCTTTCTTTAATTTTATGTCATTCCTAATTTTTTATTGCTTCCTTGGATGATATTACTATTCCTAGAATTGCTTTAGAGGCTCTTTCTTATGATGGATGACATGCTGCTATGAATGAAAAGATAAAGGCTCTTAAGAATAACAATACTTGGGAAGTTGTGCCTTTACCAAATGGTAAAAAACCTATTAGGTGTAAGTAGGCATACATAGTCAAAGTTAACCTAAATGGTTCTATTGCTCAATTGAAAGCTTGATTAATGGCTAAAGGATATGCGTAAACTTATGGTATTGATTACTTTGAGACTTTTTTTTCCTGCTGCTAAGATAACATTTATTTGCCTATTTTTTTCTCTAGTTACTTCTCAGCACTAGCCTCTCCACTAGCTTAATGTTAAAAATACTTTTCTTCATAGAGATTTACATGAAGAAGCCTATATGGACTAACCTCTTGGTTATGTTACTTAGGGGAAGAAAGGAAAAGTGTATCAATTAAGGAAGTATTTATATAGTTTAAAACAATCTCTTTGTGCATCGTTTGGCAAATTCAGTGATGTTATAATAGAATTTGGCATAAAGAAGAGTGATTATAATCATTTTGTATTCTACAAACATTCTAAATCTAGGTGCATACTTCTTACCATTTATGTTGATGACATGGTAACTATAGGTAGTGATAAAGTGGGAATTTCATAATTAAAGAACTTTCTTCAACCTAAGTTTTAGAGTAAGGATTTAGGACCACTTTAGTATTTCCTCAATGTCGAGATTATTCGGAGTAGAAAAGGAATTTTCATTTCATAAAAGGAATATGTTCTTGACTTCTTGAAGGAAACTGGTTTACTTGGTTCAAAACCATATGACAATCCTATAATCCTAAATTTTGAGCTTGGATTGGAAGAAAGAGAATTACTAGAAGATTTAGAACATTATAGAAGGTTGGTGAGCAAATTGAACTATTATTTTATCACATGACTTGACATTGCTTTTTTAGTGAGTATAGTAAGTCAGGTTATGAATTATCCAAGAACTTCTTATTGGAATGCAATTGTGCACATCTTAAAATATCTAAAAAAGGCATGTGGATGTGGAATATTATATCAAGATCATGGTTATTGTAGAATTGAAGGCTTTTTTTATGTTGATTAGGAAGGTGTCCTATGGATAAAAGACCTACCTCAGGCTATTATGTGTTTGTCGGTGGAAATCTTATAGCTTGGAAAAGCAAGAAACAAGCAGTGGTATCTTAATCTAGTGTAAAGTCTGAGTATTGACTCATGTTACTACTAAACTTGTGTGGCTATCTTATCTTCTTAGTTAACTTGGAATTACTTCATCTAGAGTTATTCAATTATGGTGTGATAATTGAGTAGCCATTGTAATGAATCCCATTTTCTATGAATGGACTAAACATGTAAAGGTTAGTTATCACTTCATTAAGCAGAAACTTCAGGAAGGTATTATCAATCTTAAACATATAAGAATTAGGGAATAACTTGCTAGTTTATTTACTAAGGCTTTTCTAAGAAAATAGGTTGATCATATTTGTAACAAGTTGGGCATGTTTGATATCTATGCTCAAACTTGAGGGGGAGTGTCAATGAACTAAGCCTATTAGTTTCTTGTATGCTAAAATACATAAGCCTAAGCCTAAGCCTATCGCTTGTAACCCTATATTTTTATTATAAATAGACATAACTTTCCTTAGTTAAGGATATGGCCTCATAAATCTTTCTTCTCTTTTAATAGAATCTATGCAAATATGGCTTGAGTAGATTATGTCGTAGGTGACATTAAGATATTTTAATCGAAATTTTGTTTACTTGCAATCTAGGTTTAATATGTTTTGACAGTGATGCCCAAATTAAATACACTAAGCTTATTTATATACGCATTCATATATATATTTGAATATAATTATAGATGTGTGACAAGTGAAAAGAAAAAATGGATAATGACAAAGGAATTAGGAAAGTTGAAATGAAAGATATAGAGGCAATTCTTATTATTGTTGGCATTGGAAAGAAAGAAAAAATATTTTTTTCTTGAATTTAGAATAAAATATTTAGATTGCATCATGATGATTTTAAAAAAAGGCTACAATACATCTCTAAAGAAAAAGTTACTGTTCTCTCCAGAATAAGTAGGAAATCTAAATCTTAGAGGTGAATAAGCTGGTATCTAATTATATTCTTTGTTATTTTTCAAGTATGCTTTATTTGTTAATAAATGATTAATATGTGATTCATCCTATAAACATGTTGATAATGGGGCCTTTCTACATGGCAAAAATTGATATGTATTTTGATTTAGTTTTCTACATCTATTGCAAAAAAGAGTATTTACTATTCATTTGATGCTAGGATTTAAGAATACTGAAAGGATCTAAAGTTTATACTTCTCCATGAACAAAACATATTCTCTTACAATTTGCTATGAGGTTATTTTTGTCAATATTGAAAAGAAATCTAAGAACTTGGCTTACAATAATTTCAACTTTCATGTCATTATTATAGGTTACATTACTATGACAACAAGATCAAGGGATATGAATTAGAAAATGAGGGTTATCCAAATTTTTCCATTGTTTCTATTGCCTATATTATCATCTGATGCTTTTACATCATTTTTCAGTTTCACACTGATTTTTAAGTGTAAATAAGTGTATAACTAGCAATTGCGTGTTATGTGTTTCAAGCTTTCATCTTTTTGCTTTATTTCTCCTATATTATCATTATGAGTAATTGAGTAGTAATTCTTGAATTTTACTTATGTTTGTATTGGGAAATTTTTTTCTTGCAAAAAAATATAAATAAATTTAACATCCATATGTCTGATTAATTCTTAGAAGCAGAGGACAAAATTGAGCATGTTTTCAAGTTTTTAAAATGTAAGTTTAAATTTTGATGTCATTTTGGGGAAAGTGAAGTGGAACAAAAAGGAAGTTAGGATACATTATATAGACAATGTAGGTGAAAAGTAAGTGTGGGTGGGTGTGATCTTAATTATAAATGGATAAGATATTTCTTAAATTCTGATAAGAAAAGCTCATGTCAAATTCTATATATATATATATATATGAATAACTTTTTTCTTTCCATCTTTTATGACCTATTATTCAGTTTACTCTTTATCTGCCACACCTTTCAATTTTTGAATTTTATTTATCAATGTTAAGCTAAACAAGTTTCCACTTTCCAATATTTTATGTTTAAATGTTCAATTGCTTTACTCTTTAAAATGTTTTTTAACATGTCTCCAATAGATTCTACATTACTTTAGCTATTATACCAAAGGCTATGAAAATGCAATAAGGATTCAAAATATTGTCCTTGCCACAAAATCAAAAAAATGGAATGATGATTTAAAATACTTTAAAAAGCATGAATTGTAAAAAAAAAATTGGTCTTTGTTGTGTTTATCTTGAGATATAATGTCTCTTAGTAATCATTATGCTTTTATTCATGGTGAAATTTAATGTAACTTATGTTTAAGTTTAGACTTGCACAAATTAAATAAGGTGCATTATGTAGGCCTAATTGAGTTATTGGAGTTTGTGTAATAGCATTAATTGTTTGTTATTAGTTACTCTCATAGATGGTAGTTTCAAACAAATCTTTCATAAGAAGGGATTACTAGGTGGTGGGTGTTGGTCTTGCTTTTGGCAATGAATTGTTAGACTTAAAATAGTGTACCTTTCTATTAATGAAGTTAAGACACTTTGCTTTTTGTTTTTTGTTTTTTACTTAAAAAGAATTGTTAGCTAGCTATTCAATATTTTGAAATTGTGTGCCCCTTTTTAACAAAGTTCAATATACTATATAGACACGTCTTTAAAGAAAGTTCTAAGGTACACTTTTAACAAACAGTATCAACTTGAAAGTGAGGTGCCTTTCTTTAAAGTTAAAGTAGTAACAAAAGTCAACATTATAGAAATTATACTCCTACACATTTGACATGGAAGGTGGAATTTTTCTATAACAAACATGGATAAACTAGTGCTAAATGCAATTTTATTGTAAACTTTGGTATACCACTTTTTTTATTTCACAAATCAATTGATACCAATTCATATTCATCTCCTGCAATACCTAAAGGAATTGATAACTTTTTTTTCTAACCATTATGGAAAAAAATCATTAATAAATAAATTAATTTTTGTAATCTTCACACATGTTCATTTATCCTCCACTACTGCTATGGTAGAGATTTCTCTTCTATCCCTTTTTTATTGCTAATTTTAAATATATCACATGACAATTTGAATCCTAGGAATAAAGAAATTGATGTTGATCCTTTAATGTATGACATTCTTTCTGAGGCATCTAATGAAGATGCAAAAAGACAAGAATGAAATTACATTTGTTGCTACCACTACAATGGTAGAGGAGTATTTTAAGTTTTGCTAGGATTTAGCAGGTATAAAACACCTTGGTCCAAAGTTTATTTTTCAATGTAAACTCAATGTCCTCTTTTATAAAGTGTGTGTTGTAGTTAAGAGGTTCTTTATTAGCAAAATTTTATTTGTAGCATGTGTTCTTTGATAATGTTTTCTTAGTAGTTTAAAGGAAATTTTATTATGTTTTATAATGTCCATATGCCAAACATAATTCCGTCTTTTAATTCTCCTTTTTTGTAGTTCTAACATTTTCTTTTATATAAAAAGAAGAATGGAAAGAATTAAGAATTAACTCTCCAAGCAAAGTATCCAATTAAGCAATTGGATAATGATACACTAAGCATAAAATTTCTATTTTCTTGCAATTCTCCAATGATTCCTGTAGTAGTTAACACCCTTCATGTTAGGTTTCACATGTATTATATAACGCATTGGAAAAATAGATTTTTCAAAATTGTGAAACCTTCCTAAAACAATGCATAAAGACATAGATCAATATCACAAGGATCACCTCTTAGATTACAGACCATGAATCATAAGCACAATCAAGCAATTATGTATCTACGATATCCACACGGAGTGAATGACTACCTTTTAATCTCCCATGAATTTGCTAGGATTCATTTCTCTCACGCAGGGTTAAAGTTTTAGTGTGGTTTTTTTTATAATAGTGCGTATTCATATCACCTTAAGTGACACATTCATGGTCTTATATATATCTAAGACATACCTCTTTCCTAGTTTTACTAGGAAACTACCTCTTCCATCTTAATCCTACTCAACCACTAATACCTCATCCCTATTACGATAAGAGTGAGGAGAGATATAGCTTATTAATTAGTTATCTAATATTACCTTAATATTAATAATAAAATATTATTAGATAATAACATTATCCTATAATATAATTATTTAATATCAAATGGCATAATTATCTAATATTACTTTAATATCAAATAATATCATATAATCTACTATATATTACATGAATATATATATTATTAGTTTGATAATATATATACATTAAATAATCAGCCTAATTAATAATGCTTTAATCAAACTAAAACCTAATTAATTATTATCTCATTCCTACCTTTTTTGTGTGACACTTAGGCTCTTACTACATTTGCAATGACTCATTTATGGACTATAGACAGTGAGTGGCATGTAGTAATACATAATTACTACCCAAGTAGTGAAAATGTTTATGATTTGACATTCACCTAATGTGTGAATAATACTTTGCAACACAGTCTTTTTTATAACAATATCCAAAATGAACTAAAGGCATGTAATGTGTCATCCTCATTAATGTTCAATCCACATTTCTTAATGTCAAGTAGACTAACCTAAATAAATGATAATATCATATATTGATCTATTTGAATATGGCCATGCATTTTTTAGTCTCACTCAATCAAATGGCCTAAGAATATCTCTACTTGCATATAGGAGGAACAAAATCTATTTACATCACTCACATTCCTCTACTTGATTTGTGACACAACTAATCAATGTCTTACACATCATCTTAGTTAAAGGTGGTATAGGATGGCATCAAAGTGTGTAACTCATGTAAAGAACCGTAGTTACTTGAGACAAAAAGACTGTGCAATGTGATCACATGAGAATAGCTAATAACACACAACATATCATATAGTATTCTCACTGCGAGTCAATCCAGTACATCCATTCACTAACAATGTACCCATGTATTGACTTGATATCACATATCCATAATTCATAATCATCGGTCACCATACATGATAGTTTCGATATATTATTGCTATCCCTTTCACAATAATACTCTACAATGGACATTTTAGGGACAATTATATTAAGTTATACATTGCATAAATATTAAAATGAAACAAAATATAATTGCATTGCTTAAAATAAAACATGATACATCATGTATTATTATAATCATCTTATGATTAACTCTTAAGACACACATAACAACACTTCATTCTTATTTATTATAGCCTAGGCAAAAGATAGCTTCTTCACCTCAATAATCAAATCTATCTTTAGGGAAGAACCTTAATAGAATTCTATAAGCCTTTTTTTTTTAGGGCTAGCATTGCAATTTTTTTTACTTTATTATGCTTAACATTATATGTATCTTGATGGTGTAGGCTGACAAGTTGGAAAAATTTAACAAGAGAATGATAGAAGTGAGTGAGCTATTCTTTGCTAAAAATGACTATATGGTAAGGATTTATGTCATTTTATCATTTTCTTTTGTATTCATTCTGTTGAGTTTGAAGGTTTTCAAGTACTATTACTATTAAGTAAAATTGGGTTCAAAATAAATCCTATTGATGTGGGATAGTTAGGGAATAGCCTTAAGTTCTAAAAGTTAAGGTTTCAAAGGTTAAGGGTAGGAAAGCTAAGGAATTGAAAGTGAATGATATGTATTAAGAATATTTAGTGTTTTAATTAAGGAAAATATCAAGAAAAATTAGAAAGAAATTAGGGAGAGCTATAATGCTTTATAAACATAAGGCTACTGAGAAGGCATAACACCCTATTGACCATTGTCTCATTTCTTTAGGTGTAGAATTCACAGTTTGAATATATCTATTGCTACAAATTTTTAGATAAGATGTTTTCTTCACATGTTTAAGCATATTGCATAAAAGCTATTTGTTTAACTACCAAGTGAGAGATTATCGTGTTCTTCATTTTCTTACTGTCCAATGCTAAAATTTAACACTACCAATATTGTTGTGTATCTTGTATAATCAAATGTCCCTACTTGATATGTTGAATTGAGTCTCACTTTAATTGTATGATAAGATGCATTACTATATAATGTCACGTGAAACTCCTTTTAAGGTTAGAATTCAGACAAGATTGTAATAATAAGTTGCATTACAAGGCATTTATTAGGTTCCAATAATATTTGCTTGATGAATTAATGATTTTGATAATATGATCTTATAATAAACCAAGGCATAACAATTTCTAGTGTTGTTCTAAGAGAGAAGAATTTGTCTATACAATTATTGTTGATCAAGTTATCTAATGTTACTTGCTACCCATAAAATATTATATATTTTCTATGATGCCTATATCAAGTTTTAATTTGATCTTTCTAACACTATCATTGGAACCCTTCAAGAACATGTCTTTCTTTTCCTATGGTCCCCTCTTGCAAGGTTTGTCCTTGTTGTCCAGCCACCTTTGACAAATATGATAATAAATCTCTATGTCTCTCTCCTTTATCCACGTTAGTAATCTTTTGAATCAAAGTATTAGCAATCTATGCTATTTATTTGCTTATGGTCACTTTTTTTTTATTTTGGTCATACATAGTTGTTACATTTGAGGTCGCATTAAGCATCTGATCAAGTGTGACAAGTTGGCCTTGCGAACCAAATGATTAGGAAAATGAGCTTCAATTAGGATGAAACTTGGCAAATAAATCAAGCATATGATGGAGCACTTGTAACCCAAATTTAGGACCAATCCCACTTGTGTACAATTTTTCCTAATTTTTTCCATTTTAGAATTTGCTTGTAATTTTAAGCAAGGAAACTTGTCCAGTGTGAGTAGAAAAGAACATGGCTGTAATTCTTGGATTTTTATCTTTGTATCAGTATATCTTGGTAGCAAAATTCCACTCGGAGCTTGCCCAAAACCCATTATGACAGCTCAAAAAAAGTATATTTACTCCTGTCAGACGGGATTCGGTTCATAATGCTCTTTAAGGGAGGAGTGCTTGGTGACCTTGTTGGAAGTCTGACACTAGCCTGGGGGATGGAATGTGTAGCTTGGTGCCTCCCTTACACATTTTTATAAAGCGTTTGTCCTGAATTTAATCGTTTTTGGCCACATTTGCTCGCATGTGTTCAAATTATATTTTATGCACTATTGTTTCCTTTCTATATGTGTTAGTTGCCTTTATATGATGCTTATGTGCTTATGATTGCCCTGATTATGCTATGCTTGTAATGTCCCGAATTTTCAATTCTATAAATTGAATGTTTATTTTCTGAGGCTGTAGAAATGAAGAGCATGTTTGAATTAGCCTGGTGGGTGAATCTCAAGTTGAAAGGAATTAAGTGTAAGGGTAAATGAAATTTTGAAGGAAAAGGATAGTAGGGAAAGAATTAATTTCCTTAAATAGTATGAATGATCAGAGGAGGTTGGAAAATCCTAAAAGGGGAGGTTGTCTAAGTCTGATAGTGTAAGGAATTTTAAATAGACAGGAACCCTATGGACTAATTTGCAAAAGTATAAAATCGGGTGTAGTTAAAGTGAAAATAATTAAGGATTTGGGATCTAATATGAATAACTAAGAGTTTGGGGTGCAACATGTGATTTTAAATAGTGTGACCAATAGATTTATGACAAGTGTCATTGTTAGAAAATTTAGGGCAAGAATAGCCTTACTTTTGGTGAAAAAAGGACTAAAATAACCTTGAAAATTTCAAAAATGACCAAAATACCCCTAGAGCTTCATGAAAACTCTACTACCTTCTCCATTCTCCAAAAAGCTGCAGAAAATCCTCCATGAAAGCAAGCTGGACGTGAGAGAGAGAGAAGGAAGAGAGAGAAAGTTTCTTTTGAGTTTTTCACCCCAAAATACCAAGATTCAAGCTAAGGTATAGAAGGGAAAATTGCTCCTCTCATCAAGCTCTATCCATTGATGTCCCTAGATTGAAGAAAAGCCCAAGTTTGATCAAGTTTGGGGAGCTCCAAGTGAGGATTCTCAAGTTGCACCAAGAGGTAAAAATGATCTTCTCTAAGAGCTCTTTAATGTACTCTTCTTGATTTCTTGAAATCTTGAGGTTGATGTAGCCAAGGGTGATTGAACATGGAGTTTAGGATGATTTGAACATGTTTGGTGGTGTCTTAGATGTTGTAGTGTTGATTTATGGCTTTGGTTTGGTGTAAAAACAATAAAAAACCATGATTACACACCTGGGTTTTAGAGGTATAATGGTACATGTGTAGTATGGGCATGATATGTTTAGAACTTGGCTAAGTTGGTGAAGTTAGAATAAGTTTTATGAATTATAAAGCCTATGGAAGATGAAACTTTGAAGTTATGAAAGTGTTTGTGTGTATTTTTTTCATTTCGAGAAGCCAAACCATGAAATGGAAAAGAAGGAAGGAAGGAGTTTTAGTGTTTAATGTGTTTTCGGAGGATCAGCAAGGTACACGGGGTAGAACACGGCCCATGTTGTACCCCGTGTTCCTCGTCGAAGCTGATCAGTGTGCTACACGGGGTGCAACACTCCCCGTGTTTAATTCAGGACTGAAGGACAGTAAGGTACACGGGGTAGAACACGGCCCGTGTTCACCCCCGTGTTCTTTGTCGAGTAGCCCAGAAGTGAACCAGTAAGGAACACGGCCCTGAACATGGGGTATGGGACCCCCGTGTTCTTTGTTAAGTGAACTTTTTGGCTTGATTTCTTCAGGATTTGCATGGTTTTACCTTTGGATCCTTTTCTAATGTTCATATGTGTCATTTTAAAGCTTGAAAGCAAAGTATAGAGCATCTAAGTATGCATTTAATTAAGTGGAGAAAGTAAAGAATACATGAGGTTTAGGGAAAGTGATAATGTTCTAATATAAGCTATGATGTGTATTTGTATAGACTAAAGAGTGACAACTTGCAAAGGCAAGAGGAAGTATAAAGGAGTTTTTAAGTGAGAGCAAAGGAAACATCACGTTGGAAGCTTGTGAAAGGTAGCTAGCTTTATCCTTAAGCTGTTTTCTATTACATGATTTTCTGTGTTTTATGCCATTGTATGGAATGTGTATAAGATTGTTATGGAATGTGTATGAGATTATTTGTGCACAACCCGGGAAGACAGTGTGATACTGTGTTAGGCCTATGGCTCGAGTTCCTCGGGGATAATAGTGCAATTACTGTGTGCGGTACCTATGGCCAGATACCTCGGGAAGACAGTGTGATACTGTGTTAGGCCTTTGGGCTCGAGTTTACCCCGGGAAGACAGCGTGATGCTGTGTAAGGCCTAGGTACGATTGTTTGAGATGGCCATCTAGATATTGTGATAAGTCCTTGAATAAGCTTGATGATTGCTGTATGCTGCGCATGTTTCTTACAATGGCATGGTATTGAACATGATGATAAATGATTACCTGATTTTGAAACGTATGTTTTATTGCTTAAGGATTTGGAATGGCTTGAAATGTTTTTATGGCATTAGCTAGCTACTGGGAAACTTTGTTTCTTATGTTTTCTGTATTGTGACTAACCATTCCAGGTGATGCTTCCAAAGGCTCTCATGATAAAGGGCAATGATGTTTGAAGTTGTAAATAATGATATAGTTAGTGATATTATATGATGGGATGTATATTTTGTAAAGTTGAACTTATGTATAATTATATGACTCTTAATCATGTTGTATGAAATACGCAAGCTTGAGATATTCCGAGTAGTTTGGAGTAAAAGGCAAAGTAGTACGCGTTAATTACCTTAAAAATGAGGGTTAAGGTGTTGATAAGTAAGGGTGTTATAATGCTTATATGTTTAACTCATTATATTCTAAGTTTGGTTAGTATATTAACCGGTAGGCTGGCTTATTCCTCAAGTGGTGAAGGTCTAAGCGTTGCACGTCCTAACTATTGAGTTATCAATCCATAACATTTGGTATTAGAGCGTGGTCTGATCCATGCTTATAATTTTTGTTGTTCTTATCAATACATCTACAATGGCAAAGAAGATAACAAACGCCAAACGCTTTAAAGCTATCGAGAATGAACTCAAGAATCTCGAAGGTGTCGCTGAAGTTGTAAATAGCCTGCAACTCAAGGAGATCCCCAAACTCTTTTAAAGGGCCAAAGGTTGGAAATCTCTTAAGCAGTGAGTTAAAACTCTCGAAGCAAATAAGAGCATCAATGGCTCGAGGAGTAGTAGTGCTCCACAAGTCAAAAAGCAGCTTGTTGGAATAGAGAACACCCAACGACAACTGGGGGATGCTTTCAAGGACCTTACCAATGAGGTGAAAGATGTTGTAATAACTCTTCGAATGGAAATAGCCAACCTTGCTGCGAGTGTAACGGTAATAATGTTAGCCTTAGGTAACAATCCGCTAAAGGGTGGTGCCTTAGAGCATAGAGGGAAAGTGAAGGTCCCCGAACCTAGGCCATTTATAGGAGAGAGGGATGCCCAAAAGCTTGATAATTTCTTATTTGATATAGACCAATACTTCTAAGCTATGGAAATAGATTTAAAGGAGTCTAAAGTGAACCATGCTACCATATTCATCATAGATTGTGCTAAGGTCTGGTGGAGGATAAAATATCAAGATATTCAAGTGGGTAGGTGCCATATTCATCCTTGGAAAGGGTTAAAACAAGAACTGAAGGCACATTTCTACCCTGAGAATGTTGACTACTTAGCAAGACGCAAGCTATAGGAGCTGCACCAAATTGGCTCAGTCCAAGACTATGTGAAGAAGTTCACAACCATTATGTTAGACATCCGAGACATGACAAAAAAGGACAAGCTCTTTTACTTTGTCAACGGTCTTTCATATGAAGCTGCAATAGAACTCCAAAGGAAAAGGGTTCAAAACTTCACTCAAGTGGTAACAGCGGCAGAGTACCTTTGTGACTACGACATTGATTTCCCTTCTAGCAAGAACTCATAGGGTGGTGCCTCAAATTCTCCTAGTGGCAATGACAGTCAGTTTAAAGGGAGCAAGTCCAAGAGTAGGGGAGAGAACAACAGTTCATCTTTAAGCTCCTAAGGATCCATATCATCTCGGGTTTCTAACACAAATAGGAAGTCGAAGACCTTGTCATGTTTCTTATGTCGTGGACCACAAAAAGTGGCAGATTGCCCACAGAAGTATGCTTTAAGTGCTCTACAAGCTAAAACACAAGAGAAGGGGCAAAAAGGTGATAAGTGCGATACTGAAAATTCTGATGTTGAAGATGGGTTTTATGTTAGGATTGGGGCAATGCGGATCCTAGACCCACATGAGTAACTTCACCAATAATACAAAGCGATAGGTCCCAATAGGGGTCTACCATAATAAGCTTGGCGGGTTAGTAGAGTACCAGCCAACATTTCTTTCACATGATCGTGACAAAGGGAATGGTCTTTCACCTAGTGGGGTGCCACATCTCGTGGGATTTTTTAAGCAAGGAAAATCTTTCAAGAGAAGCCTATTAGGATGCTAGGAGGCTTTGTAAATATTTGGATAACCTTATGGTAGAAGCTGCCAACCAACATTTTGAGATCGTGCATACCAACCATCTAAGTGCTAAAGAGTGTGTTGCTAGAACAAGAGTGCCAACTCTTTATTCAACCTTATCAACTAGGATAAGGGGACGCCAACCAGGTTTTAAAATCAAATCCAACCATGTTCGAGAGTTCAAAGAGCTATAAAGGCAAAAGTTTTCATCGTCAACAATAACCTTGGAGAAACTAGCCAAAAGGAAGTCGAGGGAGGAGCTGAAGTGGAGTAGGATGAAGACTTTCCAACAATCCAAGTTAGACCGAGGTTTTGAAGACAACTTGCTAATTGGCAAAGCTCATGTGGACAAGCAGAAAGATTGAGGGAGGAGTTTAAATGAAGCAAACTGAAGATGTTCATGGAAGCTGTGTTAGATAGAGTCATCAATGAGGCCATTGACATTTTTCAAGTGGGGAAAAATGTTACAAATCGGCCTTGTGAACTAAATGACTAGGAAAACGAGCTCTGATTAGGATGAAACTTGACAGATAAATCAAGAATATGATGGAGCACTTGTAACCCAAATTTAGGGTCAATTTAACTTGTGTACAATTTTTCTTAATTTTTTCCATTTTGGATTTTGCTTATAATTTTGACTAAGGAAACTTATCCATGTGAGTAGGAAAGCACATGGCTATGATCCTTGGATTTTTATCTTTGTACCAATGTATCTTAATAGCAAAATTCCACTCAGAGCTTGCCCAAAATTCCTTATGATAGCTCGAAAAAAGTATGTCTACTCTTGCCAGATAGGATTTAGTTCATAATGCTCTTTAGGGGGGAGTGTCTGGTGACCTTGGTGGAAGCCGAGCATTAGCCTAAGGGATAGAATGTGTGGCTTGGTGCCTCCCTTACACATTTTTAACATTGTAATGAAAGATCATATTAATAAAAGAAGTGGCCCCTCTTCTATAAATCGTTTGTTCCGAATTTAACTGCTTTTAGCCGCATTTGCCCGCATATGTTCAAATTGCATTTTATGCACCATTTTTTCCTTTCTATATGTGTTGGTTGCCTTTATATGATGCTTATGTACTTACAGTTGCCTCGATTGTGCTATGTTGATATGTTTGGCCTGTTATATTCTAAGCTTGGTTGGTGTATTAATCAGTAGGCTGACTTATTCCTTAAGTGGTAAAGGTCTAAGTGCCATACGTCCTGACTATTAAGTTACAGGTCCGTGAAACTAGGCCAAACTATTTTAATTAATACCTTACCATTCTTAATTCCATGTTATTGATTTTAAGGAATCATTTGCATAATCAAACTTTGAGATTCTTTATCCTCTTTCAATCATTCAAGGGTGAATACTAAATGCATTAGTTGTTTAAACCACTTTATTGTCATAATTAGGAATCATTGGCAAGATTATTTGATCTAATTTTCAAATGAAACTATGAAAGAAAATAGGCATTATTTCACATTTTTTATGTCCCTATATATATAATGTCATGTTCCATTTATAAATAGAGTTTTACAACGCCAAGATTTTTAAGCTCAATATCATTGATCATTTTTACATGATTATAAGAACTTAGTAAACAAAACAACAATGGACTTGAGATTTAAATATTAAACTACAGCTTAAAGTAGACAAATAGGTGCATGTAATGTAAAGTAGGATTAACTTGTGTTTTTTTTTTTTAGCAATATAATGTTTTGAATTCTAATGTTATTTGAACATACCTTTTATAAAATTGACTCTGGATAATGGGACAATGAAATGAATGGACTCATGATCTATACCTTTGAGGTAAGGACTGAAATGATACAATATGAATGATGGGCTATGTAAAATGGGTCATGTTGACAATTCAGGTGTAAAATACTATCTGTTTATATTATGCATATAGGTAATGTATAAAACTAGCATGTCCCATATGGTGATACAGGTAATAGTTATTCTTTTCATGTTAATATAAAAATCTTTCTAATATTATAATAGTTACGATATTGCCATTTTTATATTAAATTGTTCTTATGGTGCACATAGAATTTGTGCAAACTAGTACGAATTTCCTCCCTTAGTGTGTTTGATTTTGTATTCAATATTGTTGGAATTCCATTGACAACGATTTTAAGTTTAATTATATATGTGATACATTTTTTTTAAAAAAAATTCTCATTATGAGTACTAACAATTTATATTTATTAGGTTTTTGCTTCCATTGGAAATTATGTATTTCGTTAATCATAGAATATGCTCAGCAGTTACAATATCAAAAGAACTTATTTTAGAGAAATCATTCCATATCTATATTAGTTCAATCACCCTAGGATGCAAAATGTTTTACTACCACTTTGATAAATAGAAATTTTTACTCATTTTCTCAGTATTAACATGCTTATTTCTTATGGTTAAATGGTTATTGTCACTATTGATTCATGCCTAATATTATACACATGAGAGGGAAACAAATATGACAACCTTCATTTTAGTAAATTTCAATTGATTATCACTTACCATTATATAAACTTTTTATATATATTAATCATAGGAAATTATAGAGTACCTGTGCATTGTATTGGTCTTAAAACTAGTTATTTAATAAAATTGGACTATCCACGTTAGATTTTTAAAACCACTAATGTCTATTATTAAATTTCAATAAATATTTTATGGTAAAAATTGACATCTTATCTCACATTTTTGTATTTTTTATGAAAAATGATAATGGTTTCATTGATAAATTTTATTTTTTCTTATCAATTATATAATTAACATTAAAATTAATATATAACAATATTCAATTAAATGTTGATTGAAAATCATTGTGTAACTAATTTATTAAACATGCACCCCAAGCATATTTGCAATTCTATAATTATGATAAACACTTCAGAAATGAAATAGAAGATGACAAAATGGAAGCTAAGAAAAAGGCTTCTATCCTTTGCGAACTTTAGTTATTAAGACACAAAAGAAGAAAAAAAGTGCATATATAAACATTCTGCTAACAAAGAGCAAAATTATTTTCACTTTCGAACCTATATTCTTTAAAAAAAAAATTTGATTGTTTTATTTCTCCTCAAAAATTCACATTCAATTTTTTCATGATCCCAACCCTATCATGATTGGCATGGAACATGCCTTTCAATTTTACCATTCCAATCCTAATTATCTATCTTATTCCTGATTAATAATCAGGATGCACATATAAAAGAAAATGAAAATTTAGAAAGGAAGCATTTATCAGAAATCATTGAAGTTTCTACAAAAGATGAGAAAGTTAGATTTACTTATAGTCCTCCTTGAATAAGGATAAGCTAGTCTAACTAACTCTTGAGAAATTAGTTTAAATATTTCTTCTACCTAAGGTTGTAATAGAATAAAGCTCAAAATATACTACGTACAAGATACTGTGCTACTATACTACCATCAGTGGACTCCTATGAAATCTAGTTTTAAGAAGTTGGAAATGGAGGCTTAACCTGAGAATCTGTAAAATAAATAACAAAGGAATGAGTTCAAGGCATATTAAATGAATAATCTATAAACATAACAACAATTCATAATTGTTTACCTAGTGGATTATTCTCCTTTAACAATTCATATGAAATTTAAGCACATTAGTAACTAAGAATTAACAACATTAATATTAAAACATAACCATTTCATTTCCAAGGTGTCATATAAAAATATTTGTAAATATAACACTTAAGGTCACATCTCATTTGAAACAATAGGTAATAGATAAAATACATTCATACATATTTTGACTTCTAGACTAACCTTATACCTTACCCACTCATATCCATCCCTATTCCTCCCAATCCAATCTTATATCCTACTTGCCCTATACTAGGAATTAACCATTTGATATTCAACTCACCCCTTTTTCTTGTTCTTCACAATTCATAATAATTCAAGGCAATTCAAGCTCATAGTTAGCTATAAGCCATATTCACTATGATCATCATACAACATTCAGTCCATATACATGATTATATGACACATTTTATTCTATGATTAATGCAATAAATTCATTACAACACACATTATACCACACACATCCAATTTCTTATTTCATGATTTCCCCATTATGTACTTATCTGATAAATGCCATAAATTAATTTATCTTTGATGTTTATAGGCCAAACACCCCATGTTGAACCATTATAAATCATGAAAATATGACATAAGTTGGGTATGGTATACTTTATGGTGACCTTAGTTATGACATTTAAATGATATTTTATGAGTAGTTCAAAAATTATGAATTTATTATTTATGAAACTCATTTCATATAAAAGTAAACTCAATTTTCATTTCATATACTAGTCATTTATCTAAAATGGCTAAGATTTAAAAGTGTTTTGCCATTGAGAAGATAGACATTAAAATTCATTTTTCAAAATCTTAAGTTTTTAACTTGTGCCTACTATTTCAATGATATCTCAAAATATATACAAGAGATTGTTTTAGAATTAATTTCATTTAAAATTAGACTCAATTATCCTTCTAACTATAGGTGATTCACTTAAAAATGGGTGTAAGGCAAAATAGTTATGCTTTTTTAAAATCAGTATAAAATTCAAGGGATGGTGAATCGATTGCACAATCTATTTGCCTACCCTGAACTTGTGTTTACATAAAAAGAATCAATTGTACACTCAATTATTATGCTCAAACTTGCCTCTAGACCATGAAAATTGATTATGCACTCAATTCACACATGAAATTCTTTTTTTTTTTTTTGCAAATTCATTTACACATGAAATTCATTTCACTGTTCACCCAATCATAAATGCCCTCCAAACACATTTATTACATACCAAACTTGGATACAATAAATAATATACATATGTATCATCTCATATCACCAGCCTTCATCATTTATCTTCCACACAACATTCAATCAAATACATTCCAAGTAGAATCATAAAAATCCTAATATTTTATCATTATTATCATTTCTTCATAAATAAATGAACTTCAACTAGATTATCCACTCATCTTGTATGGAGAAGATGCCAGAAAGCTATTTTAAAATCTTTTCAAACCCAATCACTTCAATATTCATGGGTTCTAAGGTTGAGGTTTAGAATTCTTAATAAAACTAAATAATCTCAAATTTCTTCATCAACAAAAAAGAAATAGAAAGGATTTTTTATGAAAGCAATCCTTTTAACTTGATTGGATAAGAAATCAGGAAGAATTGAGGCTTTCCTAACTTAATTGGTGGAATGGTGGGGGAGAATGTACAGAGAATTGGGAGAAATTGAAAATGAAGGGAAATGAGAGAGATTAGGGGTTTGGGAGTTGAAATTGTAGATAATAGCCCTTGGGACATTTTGAAAAAATGTTCCTAAATCTTTTCTATAGTCATACACTCACTTATATCAATTTAAAACTTTATACTTCATGATTCTAATAGTTTTTTCCTTTCAAATTTTCACCAAATTCATATTCTTAATTTTATCAACTTTACTTTATTTCACATTTTACACTCAAA
Organism: Sindora glabra; assembly: GCA_020226215.1. Classification (NCBI taxonomy): domain Eukaryota; kingdom Viridiplantae; phylum Streptophyta; class Magnoliopsida; order Fabales; family Fabaceae; genus Sindora; species Sindora glabra. The sequence goes on from JAIUCU010000353.1 coordinate 904,806, forward strand.
ATTCCTAACTTAACCAAATTTACTAGCTACTTCAAGTATTCCTTTGTACAAAATAATATCTAATTTATTATAATTTAAGGAGGATGTAACAAATTTAGACTTGAGTTTAACCTTTTTTATTTTTAAAGGTTTAAATGTAATTTTGGTTCCCTAAAATATAAATTGTGCAATTTTGATCCTCTAATTTAAAATAATCCATTTTGGTCTCCTAAATATTGAATTGGTGTAATTTTGAACCTCTTGATTGATTTTTGTCAATTTCTTGATCTCACAAAACTATTTCCTTCTAATACTTTCTCCATATCAACCTAAAATGACTTCTATGTAAGCATAAAATGTCTAAATTTTAAAAATTTTAACTAAAATTAGTGAATTGCATATGCAAAAGTAAATCATTTTGATAGTGAATTGTCTATAAAAGTTTTAAAAGGTGTGTTTTATTTGAAAAATAATTGAATGAGTGCTTAAAGATTAAATAGGAATTGACAAAAGTTGAAAGAATTTGATAAAAATTGATAAAAAAAAGTAAACATGAGACCAAAATTGCATTAGTTTAATATTTAAGGAAACTAAAATAAATTAAACTATATTAGGGGACCACAGTTGGATAATTTATATTTTAAGGATCAAAGTTGGATTTAAACCTTTTAAGCCATAAAAGAAAGGGCAGCAGGGAATATTGTAAGAGGGGCCAATAATTCTGATACAGCGTTGGACACTTTTACCCTTTTTTACAACCAGGCACTCACTTTCTTGCAGCGGTACACAAGGAAACAAATAATTACATGATAAAACATACACAAGGGAAAGTAAAAGCATCGCACTTTCAACAAAACAAACAAGCCAAAGTCTTGAGTCTATACATACAGCTCTCAACTTATTATAGAAAGGAGTGAAGCGGGCATTTAGGAATGGCTTATGCTTGTTTAGCCTTTACTATTAAAGGGAATGGCAAACCAGGTCTGTATAGCAGTGAGAACAACTACTGCCACAGCAGCAATGAATCCAATGATAGTCCATGGTGTGCTGAAATGGGTAGACAAAAGTTGACGGTTTCATTTTGTAGTGTCTCTCCATCGCACATCTTACCTCTGCATATTTCGTTGTGTCAGGCACCACATGAGATGATACGATATTGAAAAGCTGAGCCACTTGTTCATCGCTGCCAAGGGCGTTGTAGAGCACTCCGGCAGATCTCAGCTCCTTCACATCGTTAGAGTGATCTATAAGAGAGTCCATGAACGCCACGTAGGAGCTAACGGCAAAGTCGTTTGGAAAATCGGGGCACATCTCGTGCGCTATCAAGTTCAGGAGGCAAGGAGCAGTCATTTCGTCGACAACCAGCTTGGAGAGGTTCAGTGTTCCGTAAAAGTTGAAGCATTTGAATGTAATTTCGCTTTGTACTGCGTCGTCATTTCTCTTGGCTGTAATTCCTACGTCTCTGAGCTCCTGTATGTTTCTGTATGTTGTCCAATACTCGCTCTGTTGGAAATAAGAATTTTGTAATTTCTAGATGTTTGTATTTATGTATCCGTTAATTGAGTTTCCATCAATTAGGTTTATTGTGCATGATCATATACTTTGAATGTTTTAATACAAATATCTAGAAGAATGTGATTCATGTATGATTAGGATCATGTAACAAGAGATAGGTGCAGGTGTCAAAAAGTCATTTGGTGACTACATATATACACCATATTGTATTTGATGTTTTATGTATGCCAGGTAGTGCCAAGCATCAATGACAAATAAAATACCTCTTCCATGGTCGTACTGCTTTGATGATTGGTTTCTTGGTTGTCGAAGACAAAGAATTTTGTGCGCATATAATCCAAAAGATGAATTGGCATGTCGCCACGAATTGGCACTGTATGCTCTGAGGACCCTGATCTTGTCAATTCTTCAGCTGGTTTCATCTTTTTGCTGTTTTTGCGTGCTGTGAAATGATGGCAAGCATCGAGAAATTTGTCCATCCACTTTATTGGGTTGAGCTCATCTTCATTGCTTAAGAGGTTGAGCACTTGGAAGGGAAGCTGGTTCTCCAACAAGAACAGATCCAAGTGCAACATGACCAGTTGATCAACCTTGATGTGAAGTTGGTCTGGTTTCTCCAGATCAGCTTTCCTCAAGATTTCAAGCACTGAGCATCCATCCAGAAACAACATCCAGGCCAGGTCCTCGTCATTGAAGTCTTTAATTGTATCCTCGGAGTACATCCCCTTCAATTCCCTAGTGTTAACTGAAAGCAAGTATTCGACATTTTAAAGTATGAGATGAAAGTGCATTTACAGGATGTACAATGTTTGGATACGAAGAAGTAATTTTGAGAAGAAGCTATTCGCTTGCCGTGATTTTTATATATAAATTGAATTCTCTGGTTAAAATAGGTCAAGATAAATTATCTTTAAGAAAAATTCTTAGTACTAAAATAATAAATGAGGATTAAAATAAAAAAAAATTCAAATAGTCCTACTATTTCTATATTATATTTATCGCTTTCATTTGCGGATTATATATATTTAGAGAGAGAGAGAAAGAGAGAGAGAGAGAGAGAGAGGTACTCTAGAACTTACTTTTTTTTTTTTTTTTTGTGTCAGAGAGCATGACATTCTCACATTCAAAATGATGAATAACAGATTTAATTTATTGTTTCTTAGAAGAATATGCAAAGTGAGAGATACATTAGTTTTTTTTTTTTTTTAAACAAAAAGGTGAGCGGTACGTTAACATAGTTTGTCACCGAGAGTGTAGATCAATTTGTGGATGATTGTTATTTAAGTGGTTTTTTTATTTAGAAAAAATAGATACGTGTAGTAAACCTTAAAATCTCATAAATTTTGTTAAAAATCATTAATCTAAAAAGAGTTGAAGTTATGAAGAAATAAAGAGTCTTCAGAGAATGCAATCAGGAGTCACCTAGAAATTCTCTGATGTGCAAATTCATATGTCTAAAATCTAGAAAAATATTAGAATGTTCTAAACTTTAGAAGTCATGTTTATGTTGCCTATCAATAGAAAACTTATTGCATTCTACAATTTAGATATCTTACAGCATTTAAGATTTCCCAAATATATTAATATTTGTAATCATGCATTCATCAGGAAAATCATGCATTCATCAAATTTCTAACAAATTTTAAACTTGCAAGACTTACACTTTCATAATGATTCTATCTTATGTTGATTTGCTATATAGATTATAGGTTACCTCTAATCTTTTGAAGCAGATTATCAGCCCTCTGATTGGTATCTCTAATATATGAAGCTGTCCACAGATGCTTGTAGGCTTCTCCTAGCTCAAGATGATGATGGATGGGCCCAATTGATATCATTTTGGGTGTGTAGCGCTCCGTAAAATCTTTCCGTTCTCGCAGAAATTTCGGAACCCTCTGTATCTTGGGGCGTGGAAATGTATTATTCATAATATCCAGTCTTTGCGTTGCTTCCTCCAGTTTGGTAAGTCTTTGACTTATGCTGACAGTTGTATTCTCCATCATTGTATCTATATGTTTGGCAAATGAATGCAATGAGTCCGAATTTATTTATAGCAGAAAACAACACTTAGAAGCATACATTGAAAAAGTTAAGATAACTAACGAATATTGGATCATAAGGCTTTGCAAATGTTTCAAGTTTGGAACTAGCATACTGAATCACCTTCTTTATAAATTTGTGAATATAATAATTAAAAGTGACCTTACAAATTCCAGCGTAACTTTGCTAATGTTTCAAGCTTGGAACTATATTCTCATACTAATAAACATTTCCCTGTCTATGATTGTGATATCCCTAAAGTAATTTTATATAATATACACAGATTCTTTATAGTGGAAACAGAACTTTACCGTCATAGACTCATAAACTTAAGATAAATTATTGAACTTTGCTAATGTTTCAAGTTTGGAACTAATTAACTTAATTACTTTCCTTTTACATTTCTGACCATAATATTTTAAAGTGACGTGAAAGTGATATAAATACAGGTTTTATACATGCATCCAGCATAAACTCGTCATATCATTTACCGTTAGATCATTTTGTAATATTTAATGAAAATAAAAAGGGATCATGTAAGAAAATTGTGTAAAGAAGACAAATGTACGAAGTAATTTTTCATATATATATATATATATATATATATATATATATATATAATTAACTTTGCCTTTTCTACCAGCTAAGTTGAACCCTTAGGAGAACAGATCACACCTGTATCTTTTCCTCCACAGTGTAAAGTATTATCATTGGAAAATAGAAATTAACTAAAGCTTTATTCCCACGAGTTATGTCCGTTGGCTCGGGTAATGGAAAAAAAAGGGAAAAAGGGAATTTATTCCTTTCATCTTTACTTAATTAAGAAAATATTTTCTCTCAATGGATTATCCAAAATAAGATAGGAATTATTCTCACCGATTTATCAAAGAATCCGATTCTCTCATACTAAATTTTGAATTTTTCATCTCTAATGATAATAATGATAAATAACTATTATTAAATAATAAAAATAAAAATAATAGAGATAATAATATCAATAAAAAATAATAATTGATAAAATAATATATATAATAAAGATAATGAAATATCTAATAATAAAAAAATTAAAAATAATAATAAAATAAAGATACTAAATATTAATAATAATATGATAATAAAAATAATTATTATTATAAAATAAAAATAATAAATAATGAAATTAAAAAATAAAATAATAATAAATAAATAAATTATAAATAATAAAAAATTTAATAATAATGATAATTATTAAAATAATAATATAATTAACGAATATAGGATCATATGGCTTTGCGGATGTTTCAAGTTTGGAACTATACTGAATCACTTTCCTTATAAATTTGTGAATATAATAATTAAAAGTGACGTTACAAATTCCAGCGTAACTTTGCCGATGTTCCACGCTTGGAACTATATTTACATACTAATAAACATTTCTCTGTCTATAACTGTAGTATCCCTCTCGTAATTTTATATGATATTCACAGATTCTTCATGGTGGGAACAGAACTTTACCGTCATAGACTTATAAACGTTTAAATTAAGGGAAACTACAAATAACCCCCTCCAATTATATGGCTATTAAATTTTATCCCCTGAAAACTTTAATTTTATCCCTTATAACTATATAAAACTTGAATTTTACTATCACAATTACCAAGTTAAGAGAATTTATTAGTAACATTACCTCTATCATATTTTACTTATCGGCAGTTAAAAATTATCACTATATTCACTAATTTTTAAATTTTTTTTCATTTACTAGTAATTATGAGCCATCACTAAAGATAATGGTATCAATTTATAATTACAACTATATAAAACTTGAATTTTACTCTTATCATTATCAAGTTAATGGAATTTGTTAACAAAATCATCGTTATCATATTTCACTTACCAGCAGTTAAAAATTGTAATTATATTCACTAATTTTTGAAAAAAAAATTCATTTACTAGTAGTTATGAACTATCAATAAAGATGATAGTATTGATTTATAACTATTGCTAAATGTTACAATCATTAAATTAGTTATGATAAGATAAAATTTAAGTTTTATATAATTTTAAGGGGTAAAATTCAAATTTTTATAATTCAAGGGAGTAAAATCCAATAACTCTATAGTTAGAAGAGATTATTTATAGTTTTCCCTATAAATTAAGGATGATTGAACTTTGTTAATGTTTCAAGTTTGGAACTAATTAACATAATAACTTTCCTTTAACATTTCTAACCAAAATATTGCGATATAAAAGTGATACAGGGGTACTTAATGAGCTTGTAGCCTACAAGTCAAACGGATCAATCACGAATTTTTTGCAGATCCAATTAAAAGAATTAGGTCCATTGAAAAAAAAGGGGATACAAATGAATTTGGCCTTGCAAATCACGGAATAGTGTAGACCAAACTAGTTTATAGGTCAAAATTGACCTAAATTATTTTCTACATAAAATTTTTATATTTAATAATTTAAATAAAATTTTTATTTTTTTAAAAAAGAAAGCAACCTATTAATTATTTTGACATCACAATAATTCAATATAGAATATAATTTAATTATAAAAAAAATAAATACAAATACTCAAAATAATTATATATAATAAAAAATAAATAATAAAATCAATGAACATAAAAACAAATATAAAAAAATATAAGAAATAATAAGAGATAAAATATAAAAATTAAATTTTTTTTAAAAATAACTTTTTTTTAAGTTGTTAGTTATATATTAATTAAATTTTAGTCTAATTTTATTTATAAATAATTAATATATAATTTCAATGTTATATTATTCAAATAAATATTCTTTCATAATATAAAATTACTTCTTTCAAAAATTTGTTTTATGCTATAATATGATAAATAAAAATATATTTCCATTAAAAAATTATTTTTATTGCAAATTATGTTATTAAATATTAATATTAATGATGATAATTATATTAAAAAATTACTAAGTAACTAATGAGATATTTGAATTCAAAATCAATTACCTACTCAAATGCTAAGCAAAATTAATAAAGAGATGACTTTTTTTTTTTGAAGCTATGAACTGTATATTAATCCAATTTTTATCTAAACTTCTTTATAAATAATTAATATATAATTATAATATTATATTATTAAAATAAATATTTATCTTTGTAATTTACAAATCACTATATAGTTATTTTATATTTAGAGACTTGCAATTATTTTTTAAAATTAAAGGGCCCACTGCGTGTTACAACCTTTGGCTAGCATCATCACTCTAACATCACTTTATATATATATATATATATATATATATATATATATATATATATATATATATATATATATATATATTGTTCGCTTGAATATTTAGTAATCCATTGTTTCATTTAAATAATTATGTTACAAATTTAAAAATAATAAAATAATAAAAAATATTAAATTTAATTTTGCTACTACCATTAACAACTTTAATTAATGAATGAATTATTTTTTATTTAAATTACTTAAATAATTTTATTATTTTATTATTAAATTAATAATATAATTTTCTGTTTAAATAAAAAAGTAGACATTGCTAAGCTCTATTGTAGTCTCCTTATGCATATTTAAAAAAGTTCATAGTATTAGCGTAACCAAATGCCAATATATTCATGAACTTGGGCCAGTTTATGAACATAACCTTTATAATATAAATACTTATTTAATATCGGTATATAAGCGAGAATTTAAATTTAATTTAATATTTGTGTAAAATATTTTATATAATTGATAAAAATAAAATAATATGTCATTAAAAATATATTAGTAATTAAAATTTTTTAATTATAATAAAAAAATTTATAATTTTTATTAATATTTTTATTAATATAGCAATACATGAATAAATGATAATGTAAAAATAATTTACATTGATGATAAATCAAAGCCAAATTCATAAACAAAACCTAATTATTTACTTTCATAATTGGATTATGAAATTTCTTACTAGCTAGTAGGTCTTAATGTAAAGAAATAAAGAAAAATAAATTACTTAATTACTTAAAAATTTGTTATTTGAAAACGAAAATGAGTTGATGAAAAACAAGAAAAGTAGGTAATTGTTATACATGAAGATGAAAAGAGCATATATCATAGGGTCAGAGGAAGAGTGTGCCACCGTAAAAGAAGAAGAATAATCATCACTCGTCTAACCAAATGAGTATTCTTAGCGTGAGAGAATAGAGTGAAATTATCATACATGTATGAAAAGAAAGAGAATTAATTTTATGATATTATTGTGAGAAATTATAAAAATTAATTAGAGCTTTTTGGATGTAATTATAATTTGAGTTCGTCAAAGAAAATTACTGAAAATATTGTAATACATAAATAAAAAATTAGTTAAGTTTTATTTAAAATATAATATAATGTTAGATAAATGGTGTATTTATTTAATTTTTAACTCTTTTGTTAAAATTTATTTTTGATATTTGTTAGAAGTGTTACAATTGGACGAGTGAAACAATTCGGTCTTAAGAAAGAGTTTTCGACTTCAAGCATTAGATATTGGGTACAAACAAAAAATTTTGGGCACAATTTATAATTTTAACTTCTTACAAAAGCGACATTAAGTAACCCAATAAACCAAGAAATAAGAGGTTTTATACAACCACATGTCAATATAATACTAATTTTTCAGTACCCATACCACAAATGAAATCATTAAGACCTCACCAAACCAAAATATCTTATTATTGTCTTCTTAGATGATGTAGGCGACGTGATGTAAGCAGAAAGAAATATGATAAATGCACAATTGCACTTGATTTCTATGTGTTTCATCACATATTTACTTAGTATCTTGTACAAATTGATTGAAAATGATACTTAGATGCTCGATATTTTGTTTTCAGGTTTTGAAATGACACATTTGAGCATTAGAAAAGGATCCGGAGGCAAAATCATATAAATTGTGGAGAATTGAAGTAAATTTGCCCACCTGACAAAAAACACGGGGTATGGGAACCCCGTGTGGAAGGCCGTGTATCCTTCTGGAATGTTTCGAGACTTCACTGAACTGCTCAGAGAAGAACACGGGGTCAAACACAAGACGTGTCATACCCCGTGTACCATACTGCTTGACACTTCACAAGTAAACATAGGGAGTGTCGCACCCCCGTGTATCATGCTGCTCAACTTTCGCTGAGAAACATGGGATAGAACACGAGCCATGTCGAACCCCGTGTACATTTCCCATATAAGTTTTGCGCGAAATTTTGAAAGAGGAAGCGAAACTAAAAATTCAAAGAGGAGCTATTGGGAGAAACCCTAGGAGAGACCCAAACTCACCAAGGGCAACTTCTAACGTGGATTCAAGTAAAGGATTGAAGATTCAAGCAAGGAATTTGTAGGGCTTCATGAATTGTTTGAATTCCCCCTCTGTTTTCTAGTTTTCTTCTAATTTTGTAATGCTTTCACACTAAACCCTTGTACTCAGCTTGGGTGAACTTGTTCATGAATTTATGGAATTGAATTTTATATAATCTAGCTTGATTTATTGTTGATTTATGATTTGATTATGTTGTTTTGTACTTGAACAAACCAGTACTTCCGGAATATTGGATTTGTGTTATGGATTAATTGATTTTAGGTTGAAATGACCAATTAATTAATCGGACCTTGCATGATCATTGGGAATATCAATTAGACTTAGGAATTAAGCTAATTGAATTCTTTTGCACAGGATGAAATGTTTGAAAATAGATTCTAAAGCAATGTTAATGCAACCTAGATGAGTGATTACTAGAGAAATTCTGGGCACTTAATCTTTTGGTTAGTAGCTAGTAGCCTTGCAATGAGGTATAGCTTATTTTTGGTAATCCAGCAATCTAAATTAACAGTAAACCAAGTTAGAGGATTATATTCATTCCATAATGAAATGTACAAGGGAACCTTAAGCTGGGTACGCTTTCATTTCATTGAATTAAACATTTTTTATAACTAAGCTCTATTTTACCCTTTTATCCTTAATTCCCAATATCAATCAATACGCCTAGATAATTTTCCTTGAAATTCAGTTAGTATTCAACGTTCAATCCCTGTGGAGACAATATCTTTTATACTATAACTCGACTTAACCCGTGCACTTGCGAGATCACATCAAGTTTTTGGTGCCGTTGTCGGGGATTGCAACTAGTTGATATTAACAGAAAGTTTTGAGTGAATTAGACTAGGCAATTCATTTTCTTTTAGTTCTTAATTCATCTTGTTCTGATTTTCTTATTTTTATATATAGCATTTCTTTCTTACTTTGTTCTGTTCGAGTATTACTAACTCTTTTTGCAGAAAATCTTTGTATATGCGAAGGAGAAGTCTTGAAGGAATTCTTGACTTAGACCCGGAGATTGAAAGAACTTTGCTTAGGAGAAGGAGAGAGCAAAAATCAGTACATATCCAAGAAACAATTGACCTTGAACTAGTAATTGAAGACATGGACAACAGATCACTTAGAGAATTTGCAGCACCCGACGCCACTGGACTTCAATCTAGTATAAGAAGGCCTGCTGTTGAGGCTAACAACTTCGAATTGAAGCCAGCTCTTTTGTTTATGGTGCAGCAAAACCAGTTTGGTGGACTACCAATGGAGGATCCCAACCTCCATATCTAGATTTTCTTAGAATACTGTGATACAATCAAGATCAATGGTGTAGCAGCGGATGCTATCAAGCTTAAACTCTTCCCATTCTCCTTGAGGGATAGAGCAAGAGCTTGGCTACATTCTTTACCAGCAGGATCTATCACAACATGGAAAGAGCTACTGAGGGCTTTTCTATCAAGATATTTTCCCCTAAGCAAGACTGCTCAATTAAGGAATGAAATCACTACATTTTCTCAGAGAGAAGGGGAATCTCTATTTGATGCTTGGGATAGATACAAGGAGCTGTTGAGGCTGTGTCCACATCATGGGTTAGAAAAATGGCTAGTTCTTCATACCTTTTACAATGGTTTGAACTACAATACTAAGCTTACTGTGGATGCTGCTGCTGGAGGTGCTTTGATGAACAAAAGGTTGGATGAAGCATATGAGTTGATTGAAGATATGGCTTTGAACCATTACTAATGGTCAAATGAGAGGGGATCTTCAAGGAAAGCTCCAAGTAAGTATGAATTAGATGCTTTTAATCATTTGTCAGCTAAGGTAGATGCACTAGGAAGTCTAGGTAGCAAAGTAGATGCACTTATGGCTAAGTTTGATAAATTTCAAGTTAACAATGTAAATGCAACAGGTGCTACTTACCTTTCTTGTGAGATTTGTGGTATTACAGGTCATATGGCAACTGAGTGTACATTAGGACAAGATTTCACTGAACAAGTGAACTATGTGCATAACAGTGGGTTTGGACAGAAAAATGCAAATGAACCATTTGGAAATACCTACAATCCATCGTGGAGGAACCACCCAAATTTTTCCTACAAGCCCACCCAGCCATACAACACTCAAACCACTCCCAATAGACCACCACCACCCGGTTTTCAAAACCAAAGACCATACAACCCACCAGCTCAAACCTCTTCCACTGCTAAATTAGAAGGCCTCTTGGAGAAATTTCTCATTTCCCAAGAGAAAACTAATGAAGAGTTTAGACAGCATGGTAGAGCCATGGAAGATTCCATTAGGCAACTGTGCTCCAAAGTTGATTCATTGGCCACACATGAAAAGATGTTGGAAACTCAAATAGCTCAACAAGCTTCTACATCTTCTTCTAGAGCTTTTGGTCAACTCCCTGCTCAACCTGAATCAAATCCTATGGAGCATTGTAAGGCAATCACTCTTAGGAGTGGAAGGCTATTGAAGGATCCAAATGCCACTCAAGAAGGTGAAGAAGAGATAAATGTGGGGGAAGAGCAGAAAGAAGGCAAAAAGGCCTCAATTCCTAATGATGTTGAAGTGAACGAAGGGGAATTACCTGAAAAGTCAAAATATGTCCCTCAAGAACCATACAAACCGCCTATCCCTTATCCTCAAAGATTAGCAAAGGCTAAACTTGATAAGCAGTTTGGAAAGTTCTTGGAAGTTTTGAAGAAGTTGTACATCAATATTCCTTTCACTGATGCTCTTTCACAAATGCCATCATATGCAAAATTCTTGAAGGACATTCTCTCAAACAAAAGGAAGCTAGAGGAGCATGAAACTGTAGCCCTAACGGAGGAGTGTAGTGCCATCATCCAGAACAAACTACCTTCTAAGCTAAAGGACCCAGGCGGCTTCTCTATTCCTTGTGTGATTGGAAATGGTCCAATTGACCGAGCATTGTGTGATTTAGGAGCAAGTGTGAGCCTCATGCCGCTGTCGATTGCAAAGAGGCTGAATATAGAAGAAATGAAGCCCACCACAGTTTCACTTCAACTAGCCGACCGTTCAGTGAAATATCCAGTAGGTATTCTTGAGGATATACCTATCAAGGTTGGTAAGTTCTTTATTCCTGTTGATTTTGTTGTGCTTGAAATGGAAGAGGATTCACAAATCCCTATCATTTTGGGTAGACCCTTTTTAGCCACTGCAGGTGCTGTAATTGATGTCAAAAATGGAAGACTTTCATTATCTGTTGGGGATGAAAAAGTTGAGTTTAATTTGAATGAATCTATTAAATCACCTGTTTGTGAATATTCAATATGCAGGATTGATGTGGTAGACAAAGTTGTGAAAGAAACCCTTCTTTTGGGGTGCCTTCAAGATCCACTTGAAGCATGTCTAGTCATAAATGGACCTGTTGAAAATAAGAAGATTGTTGCATATGCAGAATTGTTGGAAGCAAGCCCACCACTTAATGGCCAAGGATTGAAACGTTATGTTGTCGGGCCACCAATAATGGTAGCTCCAGATTGATTGAAACAGGGGTCGAGCTTATGACCTTAAACAAGCGCTTCTTGGGAGGCAACCCAAGCTTATTTTTCTATTTTTATTTCTTTTAAATCTTAGTTTTCCCATTTTCATTCTGAGTTTCTGAGTAGTTTGAGGTATATAAGTCATTAGTTGTTGATTTAGGATGTTCATTTTTGCACTTGGTCTATGTCTCTGAGGTAAATTAGGCATATATGCATGTTTGTTGTTCATTTTCGTGCACAGAAGGCTCAAAACGCAGTCCAGTGAGATACACGGTGTAAAATACGGGCCGTGTCATACCCCATGTACCTCACTGTCTAGCCAGTATAAAAGGACTTATGATTTTCATCGCAATCCAGTGAGAAACACGGTGTTGAACACGGGATGTGTCATACCCCGTGTTCCTCACTGTCTGGTTCGCATAAAAGTTTTGTGATTTTCATGGAAGTCCAGAGAGATACACGGTGATGAACACAGGTCGTGTCCTACCCCGTGTTCCTCACTGGCTGAATCAATTATAAGGATTTTTGAACATGAGCCTTCCAGAGAGAAACACGGGTACCACACGGGACGTGTTAGACCCCGTGTACTATTGCGAAGTATGTTAGTATCTTCCAGAGAGAAACATGGGGTACAACACAAGCCGTGTCGGACCCCGTGTTCTTAGGCAGACGACCTTTTAATGGCCAAAACCTCTCCATTTTCTTGTGCAGTAGCCACCCCATGAGGAAGAGCATGATATTCCAGGAGATGATGGCGATCGTGATGCAACGCCTGATATGGGTCCATCATCTTCTGCGGGGGGCAGAGTTTCATCCGAGGCCTACTTCCGGGACATACTATCTGGTCAGCAGCAGATTCTAGCTGAACTTCGGCTTATCTTCGACCGTTAGACGGGGATTGAGGGTCTTTATGATGACTTGGACAGGCGCTCCAGACACATTGAGAGCATGGTCGAGCCCCTGTTCCAGCTTTTCCACCCCTCCTCCCCAGCTGATCCGGACTCTCCTGCTCATTAGCTTGGATCATTTATTTTTCCTTTCTACTTATATATCCTATTTCTTTTTACTTATTTCTACTCTCTACTTCCATTTATCTGGTCTGTACTTATATTGACTATGCACTTTCATTTACTTGTTATTATTTTAGTTATTTCTCTTTTATTTTCTTACACTTTTAATATTAATGTCTGTAATAACTAACAGCATATTTTTTTCTAGTATTGCATTTTCTTTCTTTTAGATTACTAGCCTCCTCTCTCTCTCTTCTAATCTGTCTCTGCTTCTGGATCTCCCTGATGTCATCATCTATACTGGACAATCATGTTCCATCTGTCAGGGAAGTTTCAGTTCCCCATCTATTCTCTGTCTTTTTTCCATTTACTTTTCTGTACATTGAGGACAATGTCCAATTTTAAGTGTAGGGGAGCAGCGTTTAGAATGTTTTGCAATATCTTGCACTTGAATCTGCTTAATTGATTTTGAGTACTGAAATTTACTCCAAATGCTATAATATGTAAAAAAAAATGTAAAAAAAGTTATAAAAAAATTTTTTTAGGACAATCTTTTGAATAAAGTGATTGGTTTATGCCTTACTCCTTTAATGATTATCTGGTAACTTAATAAGGAAAATTTAAAGCTTAAAACTAAGAGAAATAAGTATAATTGACCCTTGTGAGATTTGAGCCTTTGTGAGCAATTTTCACATTAGAAATTAAAACTCATTTTTTTCTTCTTGAGGGATTATGTCATTACTCTTGACTTTTTGCTCTAGAACTTGCATTTGCTCTTTTTGAGGCTACATTTTATGTATTTTGCATGTCAAAAATGATGAGGCCATGTTTCTTCACCCTTTTTATTTGTTTTGCTTATTTGAATCCTTTTCTTTGTTATACCCTAAACTATTTTCAGCTTTTCCCCTAGTTAGCCACTTTGAGTCTTGGACCCTCATTTCTAGCCTAGCCATACTATGTCCATCTAAAGCCACTGCCCAAGTAAACTTGAACCTTAAAGTTTAAGGGAACTTAGACACATTATATGAGTTTGGCTATCACTTAGAGGTCCTTACTTAGTGCTGCTAGTTGGATAAGTTAATTTATAGCTTTAATTTTTTTTTAAAAAAAAATAATCAAACAAATAATAATAATAATAATAAACAAAACACCATAAATAAAAAAATGGTGTCAAATAAATTATTTAGGAAGAAGAAGAGGAAGAAAAGCTTGTTGGGAATAAATAAATAAATAAAAAGAAGAAGAAGAAAAAAAAGTTTTGTTTGTTGATTTATGTATATATATATATATATATAAAAGGGAAAGAAAAAGGAAGAATGGAGGTTGGAGCAAAGGTTGAAGCAAGGTAATATGTTAAGCTGAGTAATGGAACTCGACAATGGTCAAACTCATGACCAATGTGTCTTTTCCCTTCTCTAACTCTATCATTTTTCATCCCTTGATTTTCCTTTCCCCTATCCTCACCATTTTCCCTAATAAAGTCCTCTGATTTGCATGCATTTTACAATATAGTAGTGGAGATTAGAGTTTTTGCAAGCATATGGTAGAATTAAGTCATGAGCTGATTGATTTGAGAGTATACACAAGCCTAATCTTGAGAGTGTGAGTAAACACTTTACCTGTGAGGCTATTCTCTTTTGCTTTTATGTTGAGGATTGACTTATTTAGTTGCTTTATTTTCATTTAGTTGCTTGGCATGACTTGATCCTAATCTTTGATTTGTTGAATGATTGCCTAATTTAAAAAAAAAGGTAAGGAAAGAATAAAAATTGGAGTAGATTTTCTGTTCTCTTACTTCCTAACTCGAGGATGAGCAAGATTCAAGTGTGGGGGAATTAATAAATACATAATTGCACTTGATTTCTATGTGTTTCATCACATATTTACTTAGTATCTTGTGCAAATTGATTGAAAAGGATACTTAGATGCTCGATATTTTGTTTTCAGGTTTTGAAATAACACATTTGAGCATTAGAAAAGAATCCGGAGGCAAAATCATGCAAATTGTGGAGAATCGAAACAAATTTGCCCACCTAACAAAGAACAAGGGGTATGGGAACCCCGTGTGGAAGGCCGTGTATCCTTCTGGAATGCTTCGAGGCTTCACTGAACTGCTCAAAGAAGAACACGGGGTCAAACACGGGACGTGTCATACCCCGTATACCATACTGCTTGACACTTCGCAAGTAAACATAGGGAGTGTCGCACCCTTGTGTATCATGATGCTTAACTTTCGCTGAGAAACACGGGGTAGAACACGGGCCGTGTCGAACCCTGTGTACATTTCCCATATAAGTTTTGCGCGAAATTTTGAAAGAGGAGGCGAAACTAAAAATTAAAAGAGGAGCTGCTGGGAGAAACCCTAGGAGAGACCCAAACTCACCAAGGGCAACTTCTAACGTGGATTCAAGCAAAGGATTGAACATTCAAGCAAGGAATTTGTAGAGCTTCATGAATTGTTTGAATTCCCCCTCTGTTTTCTGGTTTTCTTCTAATTTTGTAATGCTTTCACACTAAACCCTTGTGCTCAGCTTGGGTGAACTTGTTCATGGGTTTATGGAATTTAATTTTATGTAATCTAGCTTGATTTACTGTTAATTTATGATTTGATTATGTTGTTTTATACTTGAACAAACCAGTACTTCCGGAATATTGGATTTGTGTTATGGATTAATTGATTTTAGGTTGAAATGACTAATTAATTAATCGAACCTTGCATGATCATTGGGAATATCAATTAGACTTAGGAATTAAGCTAATTGGATTCTTTTGCACAGGATGAAATGTCTGAAAATAGATTCTAAAGCAATGTTAATGCAACCTAGATGAGTGATTACTAGAGAAATTCTGGGCACTTAATCTTTTGGTTAGTAGCTAGTAACCTTGCAATGAGGTATAGCTTATTTTTGGTAATCCAGCAATCTAAATTAACAGTAAACCAAGTTAGAGGATTATATTCATTCCATAATGAAATGTACAAGGGAACCTTAAGTTGAGTACGCTTTCATTTCATTGAATTAAACATTTTTGATAACTAAGCTCTGTTTTACCCTTTTATCCTTAATTCTCAATATCAATCGATACGCCTAGATAATTTTCCTTGAAATTCAGTTAGTATTCAACGTTCAATCCTTGTGGAGACGATATCTTTTATACTATAACTCGACTTAACCCATGCACTTGCGGGATCACGTCAAAATAAAAGTCTGGATGTTTTCTTAAGGGTGTAGACTTCAGTATCCAAATTTAGAGGTAGTGTATATTATCCTAGTCAAAAAAATTTATTGATTGAGCTTTGATAAATGATAAAAAAAAAACTTTCTTACATTTTATTTCATATTTTAATCTCTCAAATTTTTAATTTTCTAATAAAAATATAAAATATCATTTATCTATCTATTAAAATTTTAATGATTAAATCTTCTATTTATCTATCGATTAAAATTCTAATTTTTCATTCTCTCTACAAATATATAGCACTTACTTATAATATTTTTATTCTGCCTAAGATTATAAGCCATCCCAATTATTTTTTTTTCCTTTTTTTATCCTTATATTTCACTTTTTTAAATTTGTTCTTTCCTATCTCATAATTTCAATATAATTATTTAAAATTTTAAAAGGTTAAAATTAATAAACAGAACTAATTAAATTAACCATAAGTATTTTACAATAAAAATATTTGAAAATTATCTTGTGCATTATTTCAAATCAAATATATATTAGTTAAGATTTTGTTAAAATTTTACAACTCAATCATTATTCTATTCATTTTATCTACTTCATTGCAATTTTTTTTATTCACTCCTATTATTTATAATTCAAATATTGATATCATTAAATACTATAAATATAATACAAAATATTTTCTTTTTATCATAAAAATATTTTTACATAAGTTAAAGATTTAATGAAATTGAATTACTTAATTACATAATTTATTTTTAACTTTTATTATTTTATAACTCACACATTGTTTCTTTTTCTTTTATTTTTAATCTTTATATGTTTTCATATTTTATTTCTTCATGTCTACTCATATTTTGTACAACTTAGATACTAATATCACTAAATTATATACATATAACATGATTTTTTATTATAAAAATATTTTAAATACATTAAAAGTTTAATATATACACTACAAGAAAAAGAAGCAACAACGACGACACTTTTAGCGGCAATAAAATTTGGGTCGTCGCTAATGGTATTTCCGACGATAATGTCATCGGTAAAAATGACGTAACTTTTTAGAGAGAATCAGAAAGTTAGGTGGGAAGGAATTAGGCTTTTAACGACGACAAAATTCGTCACTAAAAGCCTAAAAAATTTTCGGCGCCAAAATTTGGCCTTCAACGACGACAATTGTCATCGCTGAAAATACAAGACTTTCAGCGATGACATTGTCATCGCTAAAGTTCCAACCATCAGCGACGATAGCATCGTTGTTGAAAGTGTTGCACCTTCAGCGACGACAGTGTCGTCGCTAAAAGCCTAGTCCAAATTCCGAGACAAGGCTTTAACGACGACATTGTCGTCGGTGCAGGTCAGAACTTTCAACACGACAATGTCGTCGCTGAAAGTCACTCGGTCATTGCTAAAGCTTTCACCGATGATCGAAATTTTTTAGTCGTCGGTGAAAGTTTTGGCTATTTATTCGCGGCGCCTCCTCCCTCCTTATTTGCGCGTTTGAAATTTCTGGACCTAAGGTAAGTTCCTGAACTTTCTCTTTCTTTTAAAATTTTTTTATTTTAATATATTTATTTTTTATATATGTTGATAAGTATTAATTTTGTATGTTGTATCTTTTAATTTGTTAGTTATTATTAGCACTTAGCTTAGTTCGTGGAGAGTATTTAGAGTTGATTAGTAGATTTTTACCATTGAGATACGTGAATAAAAAGTTATAATATTTTTTTTGTGTAATAATATATTTAATTTACTCAAATAGTTTGCAATGAATTAATAGAATTGATAGTATGTTTAATTTAATCTGAAATTTTGCATTATTTAATTTTATATGTTGTAAATTTTAAATTTATTTATGTAAATTTAACTTAGCATAAAATTTGTAAATATAAATTTTATTATTATTATGTATCCCTCATATTATAATTTTGAAGTATACAATATATGTGTAGATTATTCAGTTAGACTAATGTAAAATAAAATAGTTTTGATATTTTATTCACAAAATCTAAAATTTGTCATGCAATTTAGGAAACTTCAAACTTATTAGATTCGATGAAATAATGTAAGATAGAAAATTAGAATAAATATATAAATTTATCTTAGAAAATAAGAGATTACAATAATATAATCTCTTTTTTAATTGAGATTGAAACTTAACAATTCAAATTATATTATTTACACCACATACTAAGAAAAATTCAATTAAACTAGAGACCACATGAAAATAAAACCCTAACAATCCAAATTATGATATCTACATTACATAAAAATAAAAAACTTCAAAAAACTAGGAAGTCAGCATGAAAATCACCCCTTCTTGGATAAAACTACATTTACTTAAATAAAGAAGCTGAATTGTGCATCTTATAAATAATATACATCTTATAAAACTAAACTTACTTAAATTTACAACTAGGAAGTCCGTATTCATAATATACACCTCTCTATAAAGAAGTTGAATTGTGCACCTTATAAATATAGTAGAGTAGGTTATGCGTTTGAATTCCCACAAGCTTATTGTGAAACATAACAGTTGTTATGAATATTTAGAAAAATCAATAATCTACATAATAAGTTACTTAAATAATAGTACTGATACTTAAACAACGATACTCATAAATTGTTGTATCGTTAATTTTAATTATTGTAAATATATTTTTACAATAATTTTAAATGGAATTGCATTTGTATTTAAATTATAAGCTTAGATCCGTTCAAGGGTTGGTTGTTCTCTGAACATCAATCAACCCTTGAATTGTCTTGAAAAGTTGGATAGTTTTGGATATTATCATGTAGTTATTATTAACAATTTATCCAGCTCTTGTTTGATATTGTGGAAATATCTTAGCATCCTAACTGTTCTCCGGGTATAAACTATACAAGCGTATAGTTTAGGTACTTGGAGAACCATAGGGAGATGCTGCCGAAATTTCTGCATGAATCAATTGATGAGCGTGGATAAATTAAAGAAAATAATAACTATAGAAATATCTCGAATGGGATAGGACCCTACCCTTCAAAGTTGGAGTGATACGTTACATTTAGGGTGACTGTCAAATATTAATCAACACACTTTATTTCACCTAAAGCAATTTTCTTCCTATTCAATGATACAATGTCTGTCGATAAAAGTTAGATACATCTACCAAATCAATTGTCGGATGAGTATTGGAATGGTGCAGTAAGATTTGTTCAAAGAGCCAAAAAATTTGCCGATGAAAAGGGTTTGGTAAGATGTCCATGCAAAAAGTGCGTGAATTTAATATTCCAGACATTACTAACATTGGAAGCAAATATTATAGATAATGGATTTCATCCATTATACATAAATTGGGTACACCATGGTGAAGCAGATGTTTCGACTTCTGGGATATCTCCCAACAATAGAGATGAGCTAGCAGATATTATACATGATTTCATTGGCCTTGAGGCACCTGAAGTTAATTTTCACAATGACGAGTACAGGGGTGAGAATGCGGCTGACGGAGACATTGGAACAAATTATAGTAATTGTGATAACCTGTTCGAGCAAGTAGAAACAAAGTTGTATCCAGGCTGCACAGCATTTTCATCCTTGAACTTCTTGGTGAAACTTATGCATTTGAAAGTTCTGCATAAGTGGACAAATAAGTCATTTGATGCTCTTCTTCGGTTGTTAAAAGAGGCACTTGCAAACGATAATAAATTATCTGAATCGTACTATAGTGCAAGGAAATGGCTTAACAAGTTAGGATTGGGGTATGAATCAATCTATGTATGCAAACATGATTGCGCACTTTTTAAGAAAGATCATGCTTCTAAAGATAATTGTCCAATTTGTGAGGAGAGCCAATGGGTAAATAAAACTACAAAAGGAAAGAAAGTGCCCTAAAAAATGATTTGATATTTTCCATTAACTCATTGATTACAACATCTGTATCGGTCGAGACATACTGCAAAGAGCATGATATGGCATCATACTGGAAAATCAAAAAAAGAGGGGGTAATGCGATATCCCGTGGATGGAAAAGCCTGGTAGGAGTTCGATAAGAGGTATTCTAATTTCTCCGCTAACCCACAAAACGTTAGGTTTGGTTTAAGTGCAGATGGATTTAATCTTTTTGGTGATAGGAACCTATCCTATAGCATGTGGCCAGTGGTTATGACTACTTATAACTTGCCACTATGGGTATGCATGAATCAATCTTTTTTCATGCTGACCCTATTAATCCCAGGGCTGCAATCGCCAGGTAAGGATATCGATGTGTTCTTACAGTCAGTCGTAGAAGAGTTGAGGGATCTCTGGGAGAGAGGAATTAAAATTCGAGATGCGAATACAAATATGGTGTTCAATATGCGGGCAGCATTGCTTTGGACTATAAATGATTTTTCTGCTCAAAGTAGTTTATCCGGGTGGAGCGGGCAAGGATACAAAGCATGTCCTACATGTAATTTGGATACTCCGTCAATTCGAGTTAGAGGGAAAATAGCTTACGTTGGTCATCGCCACTAGCTTCCAAGAAGTCACACATGGATAAATAGGAAAGAATTCAATGGAAAGTCAGAGAGGAGAGCCCCTCCTCGACCTTTTACCAATAATGTTATCATGGAATAGTTGGGTAAGGTGTCATATAGACTTCCAAGAAAACATGCTCAATTTGGTGGTGTAAAGCGAAAGAGGGGTGCCGATGAACTTAATTTGAGTAAGAGAAGTATATTTTTTAATCTCCTTTATTGGCCAACAATGAACTTAAGACACAACATTGATGTGATGCATGTTGAGAAAAATATATGTGATAGCATCTTGGGTACATTATTGAAGATTGAGCATAAAATAAAAGATACAGACAATACAAGACGAGATCTGGCAAACATGAAGATAAGGCCTAACTTGCATCTGTATGAGCAGAGGGGTCAACTTTTCAAGCTGTATGCTGTATATGCGCTTAACTAAGAAGAGTGGAAATGATTTTGCCAATACATAAAGAATGTGAAATTTCTAGATGGGTTTGCTGGGAGTCTTTGTAAGAATGTCACAGATCGTGACCTGAAGTTAAAGGGGTTGAAATCACATAATTATCATGTTATTATGCAAAGACTGTTAGGACCAGGAATTCGCGCTTTCTTGCCAAAGGAATGATCATATCCACTTGTTGAGTTATGCAACTTCTTTAGTCAAACATGTGCTAGAACTCTCAACAGGAAGGATATTCTACAAGCTAAATAAGACATTATCATTATTTTATGCAAGCTTAAGAGGATATACCCCCAGCATTTTTTGACATAATGGTCCATTTGGTGATGCATTTTCCAGATGAAGCATTGGAAGGAAGACCTGTTCATTTTTAGTGGATGTAACCATATGAGAGATATATAAAAAAGTTAAAGGATTATGTCCAAAATCATCCTCGACCGGAGGGTTCAATTACAGAAGGATATATTGTTGATGAGGCATTAATGTTTTTCTCTATGTATTTGGAAGGAGTGGAAACTAGATTCAACTGACCTGATAGAAATCAAGATATAACACCTAGACAAACAAGAAGGACATTGTCGATGTTCCGATCCTAATGTTGATCGATAGGGAAGAAGATTATTTCTCATTTCGATAGGAAGGATTGGGATGTTGTAGTATGATACATCTTG
Organism: Sindora glabra; assembly: GCA_020226215.1. NCBI lineage: Eukaryota > Viridiplantae > Streptophyta > Magnoliopsida > Fabales > Fabaceae > Sindora > Sindora glabra. The sequence goes on from JAIUCU010000353.1 coordinate 926,986, forward strand.
AATAATTGTACTGAGATTGAAAAATATCTCCAGTAAGTAACTTAAATTTCAGTTGTGTTCTTTTCCTTTATGTGATTATAATAGACTAAGATTATTATGTTCTATAGTAAGCATTGATTGGAACTTGAACGAAGTGGTGCTGAAAATATTGACAACTTACAGAGAACCAGATTCTCCTCGTGGTTTTACTCGAAGGTAAGGGTTTTTTTCTTCCCAAATTCATTAAATGAATATCCTAAATGTTGTTCATTTCTCTTACTGATCTTTTAATTTAATTCTTGGAACAGTTGCTACATTTTTAGATGTACTATTTACATAAGAAAGGTTCCCCAGAGGCCACTGAAGAGTTACTATCATTAGCCTTCAGTCCCAATTTCACTAACATGATATACTCTGCATGTATTGTGAATGGAGTTCGCTTTGTAGTCAAAACTCGAGATGAGAAGCATAAAATGCAAAATAATGGCATTTCTATTCCAGGGACTGATGGTAACATATTCTATGGTGTAGTAGAAAAAATAGTTGAGTTGATTTATTTAAATAAGTATAGTATGATTTTATTTAAATGCAAGTGGTATGACATTGATCTTACAAAGAAGAAACTTTATATTAACAAGAATATCACAAGCATCTGCATCAATGGACAATGGTACAAGGATGATCCTTATATACTTGCTACTTAAGCAAAACAAGTGTTTTACACTAAGGATCTCCTTAATGGACCAAATTGAAGGGTCGTCTATAATATGGTGCATTGCGATATATGGGATCTACCCTATGATGGAGATAATGCACAAAACCTGTTATTTCTACAAGATAGTAACTTATCTAACTTCAACCTCACAGTTGATCTGGGAGATTTCGATCTAGTATATCTAGGTAATGAAAAAAATAGTCCTTCAATCATTCCAGCGTTCAGGAATGTTGGATCTAGTGCTCATGGAGGAGACGCCTTCATTGATGATGACAAGAGCCTTGAAGATGAAATAATTGATGATTATATGGATGAGGAGCCCACACAATCTGATAATGAAGGAGAAACCGATGACCATGAGTCTGTTAGGTTCACCGACACTGATTCTGACTAGGGATAAAATAACATATTCGAACTATAACTCATAATTGTGTAAGCATGATTGTTAAAATAATCACTTCGGTTGTAAAATGTTGAACCACTTGATCGTTCAATTTGACATTGAATTCTTTTTAATTACCTGTATAATGTGTATTATTTTAGTTATGGTGGATGTCGAGGCACGATACCACGAAGGTGCCGCTGGAGGCGACCCACCCATATTCCATCATAGTGCGAGGGATCAGGTATTTATTATTAATTGTGCATACCTAAGCTTGATTAAATATTATGTTTATTGTATTGATATTTTTCTTTATGAAATGAAGTAGCAGTTGCGAGAAAAAGGGGACCGAATAGGTCCCTAAGACTGCACGAGAAGATAGGTAGGGGTGGAGGCAGACCAGTGCCTGTACAGTTTGATACGACTGGTACATAGCATGTGGTTGGTGAGAATGCCAGTCATCTCCCTCTTGATATTAGCAGCATGATCCACGCCCACGTGCTGCCCTATTATAAGTCATGGTGGGTTGTACTTCAGCAGATCCGAGATAGAGTTGTGTAGGAGGTTTGCGTAAGTATCTATTTCCTTCAACTGTTGAATTAATGTCTTTAAGATTGAAATTTCTAAATATATGACTCATAAATTTATGTCATGTCTTTTAATGCAGTCCCACTTCGAGTTCCAAGGCATCTCTGAGGGTGATCAGGATAGAGCGTTCTCTGATTTGATGCAAACTGCTGCCGACCTGTACAGAGATTAGAAGTACAGGTTGAATAAGTATTTTTTAGAGCATGGAGGCGATCGATACCAGGAGTATGACTTAGATCGAGCTTGATGTTGTGTGCCTCGATCTGTCTCACTGCAGACATGGCAGAGGTGTATGAGCTTCTTTAATAGTGACGAGTACAGGGTAAGTATGACATTTTATGGTATTATGTCAGTATTTCATATATTTAAATTGTAAACATAAAAATTGAACTTTTTCCTCTTAATTTGCAAGAGTTGTCTGTTAGAAATACAAATAATAGAGCACAAAAGGTCGTGAATGACCAACATGGGTTAAAGTCTATTGCTACACATCGCTTTGATAAGGTAATTTAATTTTTTTGTATCTTTTTTAAATGTATCCACTTGTTAAATAGCATTACTACCTTTCATCCTTTTTTTTGTAACAAAAATTGAACAAAGAAATAGAAATACTGGTGAGCTGCAGTCATTTTTTGATAACTTTAGGGACCGACACACATATAGGTCAGGGGAGTGGGTGCATCCGATCCCTCAGGGGCAACATGTAAGTTATTTGAATTTCATATTTTAAATAAAATTTTACAAATATATCTTGTAAGATAGATTTCTTATTAATTTTTTTTAATAATTTAAGGCAAGGATGACTGAGCTCATGACTCAGCATGTACAGTCTAGTGTATCATCCACTAGCTTGCCTACGATTCCTGTACAGTTAGATGAGGTTGCCATCCCCGATAAGGTGCTTGGCACTCGTCGAGGGTACAGGAAGGTTGTTGGGCGTGTACTTGCTGGTCATTCTTATCATTCGGTGGGGATTTCTAGCACGAGGACGAGCTCACAAACCGTGTCTCAGGCCTATGAGTTGCAGGAGCAGTTACAGCAGAGTCGGGAGCAGGTCGAGCAGAGCCAGCGGTTGATTCAGGAGCAGTAGCAGATTACACAGCAGCAGCAGCTTGGGACTTATCTTACTGAGATAAGCTCGATCCTTAGACAGCAGGGTATCGTCCTACCGCCGCCTCCATTTGCTACTGCTACACTGCCTAGGTCAAGTAGATTTGCGCCTGCACCTGCTGCTCAGCCGCCACCATCATTTTATCATCCTCATTGCCAGGATGATGATGATGATGATGATGATGATGATGATGATAATGATAACAATGATGGTGTACCGTGATATTTACACCTCCCTGCTTCCCCATAGTATATTTTGTATATTTATCTTTATATTTTTTGTGTACACATTTACATGGATGATGTATATATAATTTATTCATATAAATATTATTTTTACCATTGCTTTATGAGTATTAATTTTTTATGTTGGATCAAATTGTTAGATATTATTAATAATACTACTGATATATTATAATTGTATAATTTATATTAAATTAAATTTAAAAAAATTATTGAACAATTCAAGTTAATTAAAATAAAGAATATTTTAGATAATATATTATTTGAAATATACCACAATTTGAATTTAAATTTTGTAAAAAAAAAATTCAAAAAAACCTTTAGCGGCGACACTGTCATCGCTATAGGGCAAAATGTCGTCACTGAAGATCAAACTTTCAGCGACAACTTTTTACTTTTAGCGACGACTTTGTCATCGCTAAAAGTTTCACTTTGTCATCACTAAAAATATTTCCTTTCAGCGATGACTTTTTTCCTTATAGTGACGACAAGAGTCGCCGCTAAAAATCAAATTTCAAAATTTTTTGAATTTTGAAATTATTTTCTGCGACGACAATGTTATTGCAAAAGGTCGGACTTTTAGCGATGACAAATTGTTATCGCTAATGACCTTTTCAGGCACGGACCTATACCGACGACATTTTTAGCGACGACCGAATAATTTTTAGCGACGACATTTGTCTTTTTTGCTGTAGTGATATATAAACTATTACTTGAATTAATCAATTAAATATATATTTTTAATAAATATACTAAAAAATAATATTAAATTTAAACATTTCAATAATCTAAAATTTTTAATATAAATTTGTAAATAATATATTTTAAGTTAAATATGCATTAACTGTAATTTTATAAAGGATTTACAGCCCATATTCTATTTCAATTTTTCTTACCTACTATATTACATTTTTTTCGTTTTTCTTCACTTCTATTAATTAGAATTCATGTTCAATATTACTTTGTAGTATAAATATATACAAAATATTTTTATTATAAAATATTTTAAATAAGTTAAGATTTTTTAATTTGATTGAATTACTTAATTATATACTTATATTTTAATTCTTATTACTTTTAAGCTTATGTCTTATTTTTGTTCCTTTTACTTGTTTCATTACAGTTTTTTATTTTTTTTATTCATGTCGTTTATTACTCAAATGTTATAGTATGAATATATATGCTATTTTTTTATAAAAATAATTTAAATAAGATATAATTTTAATATATATATATATTATTAATTAAATTAATTATTTACATATTTTAGTTTTAATAAAAATATTTCAAAACTAAAACCAAATTAATTTATTTCAATTTTTAAATATTGCCTTGATACTAATTTTTAAGTATGATATTTCAAATTAAAAATACATTAAATGAAATTTTATGCAAACATTATAACTCAAGCACAATTATTATTTATTTTTCTATTCTATTACACATTTTTTTCACTCCTATGACTTACAATTTATTGGATATTAATATCATTAAGTAGTATCGAATAGTACAAAATTTTTTTATTAAATAATATTTTAAATGAGATAAATTTTTGGTATAGATATTATTAATAGATTTAATTAATTAATCATCAAACTTTAAATGAAAACATTAAATTCAAAATCAATTTTATTTATTTATATCTTTTTATTATTTTCTTAATATCAATTTTCACATGCTATCTTTCAAATTAAGTATACATAAATTTGGATTTTGTCAATGTTTTACAACTCAGTCTAAATTAATCTATAAAATTCATTATTTTTTAAAAAATGAAATATATAATAAATTAATTCAATTAAATAAATTCTTGATCATTTTTTAATATTTTTATAATTAAAGTAAAATATATATTTTTATATTTAGAATACTAGATGGTGTGTGAATTGTAAATAATAGGCGAGGAGAATAACAATTATGTAGATAAAATGACAAAAAAAAAACATGGGTTATGAACCCTTGATAAAATCTAAATTTTTGCATATTTAATATAAAATACAATAACTGAAAATTGACATGAAGAAAATATTGACACGTTTTGTTTAAATTTAATTTTGGTATCAAAAAAGTTATATTATTAAATGGGGTACATATTTAATTAATTTAATCAATATGTACATTGTATATAAGTTTTATTTATTTTTTATACATAATTTTTATGCTATATAATTAATATAAATTTAATTATATATAAAGAATTCAAATTAAATACTTACATATAAAGTTTGAAATTAATATCCAAGAAAATAGCAAAATAAAACAATATTTTATAATATTTTTATTCTAGATTAAAAACTCCATAAAAATATATGATTTGATAAAATAGTTAATTAAGTGAAAGAAGAGAATTATTTCTAAGTTTTGAAAAGTTTAAGAAAGTGATTTTCAAGTTTTTAAAGTTGAAATAGGTAAATTCAAGCCATCCAAAGTTGAAGGGCATAGTTTGTATTTTTTTTTTCTTTTTTTAAATATATGTTTTGTGTGATTTATAAAATTCAAAGTGCAAGAATGCATAACTTGCTTGAGATTTATTTCTTAGAGTATTAATTTAATATATATATATATATATATTTAATTATTGTAAGGAAAATAGTTAGTCAAATTTATTTAAATTAATTTATCAAATAGTGGACAAATTATTTGTCTATTTTAATGGATTAAATTTATATAATGAAATGGATAATCTCTTTAATTCTAACCAAAATATTAAAGGAAAATTTTAGAAGTGTTTATGTTAATATTCAATGTATTATGAAAATAAATAAATGACATAAATATAATCAATTAACTCACTAAAAATTAATAATTGTTCTATTATCTGACTACTATAAAATTAACAACTGTTCTACTATAATTTTAAGTTAAAAATATTGTACCAATTGGATAAAATAAATATTGACAAGCCAATAAAATTTACCAATTTTCAATTTATATTTTTATTGTTGAGGTTGTTTTTTAAATATTCTCTTCTTGTAGATGGGGTAATTCTATAATTATCATCTTTTTCATCAACCTAAATATAATTTTTCTTTTATCTCACCTAACTATTTGTTTAGGATTACCTTTACCTTGCAGTTAACGATCTCAAAGTTTTTTTTTTTTTTAAAAAAAAAAAACAAATCGAATCATCTGATGATAAATAATTTGATTACATAACAAGATAATTTACCTTACTTTCTTAATAAGCATAGAGGTCTCCATCTTTCTCAAGTTGCAAGGAGTGAACACGTATACCTATCTCTGGGGGAAGTACCGTCATTACTCATTTTTTTAGAAATAATTTCCAAAGGCTTATAAATAGCCCTTACATTTCTATTCACACCACGAACGCATGCAGACCTTCACTTTCATCATTTTTTTTTTCTATTTTCTTCATCTATAATCCAATATAAACGTCTAGGTGCGACCTTTCTTCTGCTTAATAAAAGTTGGGCTCGAGGTACCGCCCCTCTCACTTTGTTAGTTATCTTTCTTTTAATAATACTAATAATTAATGGGAGTTGAATTATTTTCTTTATGCAGATTTAGGTGATCAATCTAAAACTTTCTATCAGTAGGTGCCTTTCTTCCTTTTATTTAAAGAGTTAAATAATAAAAAATTTTACTTAAATTTATAAATTTATTTATTCATATGATATTTGTTTTTGTTATTTGAAAAACTATAATTAGTAAAAAGTGATATTTTGCATTAACTATTGCTCACATCTCTTTTATTATTAGATAATAAACACATTTCCTTAAATTTATATATTCATCATCTGTAATATTTGTTCAATCATTCACGGGGGGTGATTGCTGCGATAAGAAAATTAAACTATGATAATATGTTGCACATTTGCTTGTTTAGTTGTGTATAGCAAGAATTCTTGCTATTGAAAATTGTGGATAATATGGGGCAAACTAGTATGGACTTGTATATGTTTTTAACTAGTAAGTCATTTATTAAGATTATTGTATTGTGACAGTAATTTCTTTTACATTAATTGTTTTTCTTTATAAAACAATAATATATATATATATATATATATATATATATATTTCTTGGAGTAAAGGTATATTTTGAACATTGAGTTTTGGGTTGAGAAATAGATGAATAAAATGATAGGATTGATGCCATTTGTGGAAGGGAGAGCTTTGGTTGAATAGAACAGTAGGGCTGGAGGAGAGAGAGTTATGGAAGAAGGGAGTATCAAGGTAGAAATTTATATAGCTTATTATCATTCTTTTCACACACTTTATAGATAGCATATTTAAATATTGACTAATTTATTAACATAGTATTTGTATTGATGAATATAATAACAAGTAATGGGTTTATAAATATATTATTTATAAGGAATATGTTTAATAATGTAACTTACCAAAAAGTATGTTAGATAGTTGCTTATTGAGTATTCATACTCACTTTTATTCTTTTTTTTTTTCTAAGATAAGTGAGATAATCTAACTCTTTTGATGGATCCTGAGAAGTACAAAAATGGTTGAGTATGGAATTTTTACTTAGTTTATGATTACTACCATTGAAATTTCACCACTTTCTAATGATAAACATAAACGACCACCAATTAATACATTAACTTTAAGTCATTTTCAGAGGACTACCCCTTAGAATTATTGTAAAATACTTTTGTTTATAAAATATTCTAGCATGTATCAAAGATGCTATACATAAATTATTTTCATAATATTATTTCATTTTAGAATTATAACATTTATTTAGCAATAATAAACACATATGTTCTTATGTACATAAACATCGATAATCAAATAAGTCATTATAAATATATAGATGGACTTTCCTGATTTTTTTTACTAATTAAATAAGGAAAAGGCTTGTGAAGAGTGTTTAGAAAATGCTCTTCATGCCGGTCATAAATAAAACAATATGGGTCATGATAAAAGTGGTACCAAAGCATGATTGAAGTTAAAGTGAAACTCAAGTGCTATAATTGCTAAATCCCAACACCAATGACAAAATCTACCACTCAAGAATCATTGGGAGATACAAGTAACATTTTATGATTTATAAAGTATTTGATGTAGAATATTCTACAAAATATGCCACCTAAAAGAAGAACTAATAGAGTAAGAAATTTAAAATGAACAAAAAAATTCTCATATATAGAGGAAATATTCGTACAAAAATCTTTAACTTAGACCAATATAGAGGTTTTCAAAATGTCAGGGAGGAGCACGTGATTTCATTTAATCTCAAAGTAGAATGGAGTTTTCTTTTTTTTTATTTTTTGAAGAAAAACTACAATCTTTTATAAGAAAAATGAAACATAAAACCAATAGAAAAGCCAATGCCCTTTTCACTTCTTCCACCAGCCTAACCAACCACAAATATATTTGAAATCACCTTTTTAATGTTGTGCACTAAGGAACACACCGAATTGGGCAACAATTATACAAGTCACCGTGAGATCACACAGCCTGAATCTTCACTAGGATGTCTGCTATTTTGTTGCTTTCTTTAATTATAAATGATAGCAAGGCACCAAACAACACTATTATTGAATCCAAAGCATAGATTCATTAAGTTGTCTAAAAAGGGTACAACCACATTTTCTCGCAAAACCTTTAGTATCTTGTCTATGATTAGAAGTTTCCTAAACATGCATATGGCATCTGGGTTGCCCAAGAAATCCATTGAAGATTACACAAAATAAGTAGATAGTGTTGATCACTCTAAACACCCATTAGGTCTGCTATGCAAAACTTTTGTACTAAATCCCCTCAACATGCACCAAAATCATGAAATCTAGGGAAACCTTATCATAATCCTCTAAAATTTTTCCAAATAGAGTACAATCATTCACAATCAAGACCCTAAACTTAGTCCAAAACACTAGCTCGAAGCCAATTCTAGTAAAAATAAATAAATAGCCTAGAGTTGTGGGAGTTAAAGTTGAAATAAAATAACACCATATCCTATCAAATATTGCAAAATTGGCATACCTAGTGTTGAAATTCATGATGAACCTTCTATAAAAAAAATAATAAAATGAACTAGGCATATTTTAGTGAACTAGATTCCTTAGAACATGTACAAATAATGCAGCCACTTCTTCCATTTATAATTTGTGGGAATGAAATTTGACAATGATGATAAACTAGAAGATAAATTACATGAACAACAAGATAATCCTAGAAAATAATATATAGTTATATTCAAAGATAATAACATTATTAATTATCATTTATCTAGAAACATCTTAATACTTATTCTAAAGGATTTATTAAAAAAATTTGAGATGACTTAAAACTAGTAAAGGATATGATCCATCCAGGTTATTGTTGATTACTTATTAAAACCACTTACTTTTTGCCAATAAAAGGTACATTGATTGCATCTCAGTATGCTCAACTCTTCCTAGACAAGATAATGTTATTGGATGATGTACCTATTACAATTATCTTAGGTAGATGAACATAATTCACTTCTTACTTTTGGAAATTATTCCAAGGTATTGTGTCATATAGCTATGATTCAATACAATTTTCTACCTTCAAATAGATAGCTAATCTAAATGAGTAATCTAGACATTGAAAGATATATTAGGAGCTTGTGCAATGGAGTTAAAGGGAGTTAGGGCTAATACTTATCTTTCATGGAGTTTGCATATAATAGCTATTAGCCAAACATTTAAATGGTTCCATTCAAAGCATTATATGAAAGGAAAAGTAGATAACCAATAGGATAGTTCAAGCTCAGAGAAGCCTAAGTGGTTAGATTTGACTTAGAAAGAGATGCTTTTAGGAAGGTCTAGATTATGAGAGAGACTTAAGGCCACACAAGATTGCCACAAATTATATGCAAACAAGTAATGATAGGAGTTAGAATTTTAAGAAGGTGAACAAGTGTTTTTTAAAGTCTCATTTATGAAAGGTGCAAATCAATTTGTTAAGAAAGGAAAATTAGTTTTGCAATAGAGATGTTGATATTTGATTATCAAGACAATAAAAAAAGTGGTCTATCGATTAGAATTGTAGAAAATTTAGAGGCCACATATCTAGTGTTCCATATGTCAATATGTTCCCATTGAAACTCATGTTATTAGAGACAAGATGATCTAACTTGATCCAAGGCTTAGATATGAAGAACACCCTATTGAAATTATTGATAAACAAATTTGGAAGTTTCAATCCAAGGAAATACCATTAGTAAAGTAGTTAGGAGAAACATGGAAAGCAAGAAGTCACGTACGAGTTAGAAGAGTTTATACAAAAAAAACCACAATTATTTAGTAAGTATGATTGATGATTACATAATTTGATAAATTAATTTTTAATAATCTTGTGTAAAAATAGCAACACATTTTTTATGTCATTGCAAATTCAAGGATGAATTTTCGTTAAAAATTAAATTTTATAACAATAATTCTAATTGAATCATATGAAAAGATAATATTAAAATATAAATGAAATAAATTAATAATTACCTAATAAATCTATTTATGATGTATGATGAATATGAATTTTCTAATATATTATGGACTACTCATGGTCAACCTTGATCATAAACTTTAATAAAAGTCACTGCTCCTATTAACTCTAGTTGTGTATTTTAATTTAAAGAGATATTCTGGCACTAATGGGAAGTGATTAGAACCAACATTAAGATTTAGGGATAACGATCTTTATTTATATTATAATATTTAATTGGTTGACCCACTGTTGAGAACCACTAATTATCACCTTAATGGGTTGAATTGCCATTAAGCCTAAACTAGATTGTCATTTATAATATTGAACCAAGCTTTTTACATCTTATTTTTATTATTTAATTAATAGGTCTAGAATGAAAAATCTAACAATCTACCATTTGGACCATGTAATTAAATAATAGTGCGCATTTTAGTAAGATGTAAAAGAAAATTATAACATCTTTACACCCCATTAGTTTATATTGAGATAATAACTATCTAGCAATAGAAAATATAGCATTCAATAAGGATATTAATGAAATATGTATTGCACATTCACACTTACTAACCATATATAATATCCAATAAGGATATACATAATAAAATTATACTTAACAAAATATACATAACAAATTGTAACAAAATATGTAAATCTCTACACATTAGATTAAAGAATTTGCCTAAGATGCTAAATAAGAATCGTAATTCTTAATATGGTATTGAGATAAGGTCTAAACATATCTATAAATATGTTATAATAAAAATGTGTACAATATATGGAAAAATATAAATATTTCATTTATATATATCTTAAGAAAAATAGTTTACATCATAGTGCTCTTGCTAACCCAAAACATCAAAAAACTTATCTTATCCCACTTTGATTACATGATTATGATATTTTCTAATTGTTAAGTTAGTGGATTCATGAGCATATGATTTATAGAAATATGTTTAATACATGTGATATGCTTGCATACCTTATCAAAATGCTTCATACAGGTAGAACTTTTATTGTTATAAGTTTATAGTAGCAATATTATTACATTAGATGGTCAAGGGTCTAGAGATGTTATCAATAATCTTGAAACTAGCTATAAAATTCCTTAAACATACAACAACACAAGTGATTTTATAACACACAACATATTTTTCTCTTATAGTGGAGGTTGCTATTAAGGATTGCTTAATACTTTTCCATGACATAACTCTTCCTAGCATTATAAAGATGTATCTAGATGCTGATTTATGATCATCTAGACAACCAATAAAATCCAAATCCAAGTAGCATATACTTATAGGATCCCCTAATCTCCTATAGATTAGCATAAAATCTTTTATACCTTACAAGTATCTCATGACTCTTTGTGTAGTAGTCCAATTATTGGTGTGTCCTAGGAGCTAATTGTGAAGATGATTATAATAATACATAATATATTATATTTTATTTCCTAGCAATGCAATTATTATATTTTATTTTTATTTATTTATTATTCTACGCAATTTATAACTTAATATAATAATTATCCTTGAAATAATTTTACTATTTTAAAATGCCCTTAGTCAAATATTATTGTGAAAGGGATAATAATAATATATCGAGACTAGCATGTATAGTGATTGATGATTATGAATCATGGATATATGATATCAAGTCAATACATGAGTACATTATTAGTAAACAAATGTATTGGGCTAACCCGCAATGAGAAAATTACATGGATTATCATATGTCATTAGTTATTCTTATATGACCACAATGCATGTAGTCCTTTGACCTGAAGTTATTACAATTCTCTACATAAGGAGTTACACATTTTGATGTAATTCTGTATCACCTTTGACCGGGATGTGTTGTAGGACATTGATTAGGTGTGTCATGAATCATGCAGAGGGATATGAGTGATGTAAATAGAAATTTTGTTCCTATTACATAGTAAGAGTGATATCTATGGGCCTCTTGATTGAGTGAGATTAAGAAATGCATGGCCATACTCAAATGGATCAATATGAAATATTGATCATTTAGTTAAGTTAGTCTACTTAGTATTAAGAAACATAAATTGAATGTCAACGAGGATGATACATTCTATGCCTTTAGTTCAATTTGGATATTGTTACAAAAGAGATTATGTTGCAAAGTGTTGTTTACACATTAAGTAAATATTGAGTCATATATATTTTTACTACTTGAGTGGTAATAATATACTACCAGATATCGCTCACTGTCTATGGTCCACAAATGGGCTATTATCAACGTAATAAAAATCTACAGGGTTATACAAAAGAAGTAAGAATGAGACAATAATTAAATGAGGTTTAATTGGACTAAAATTCAATTAATTAGGCTTATTTTTATGCATATATATTATTAAAATAATAATATATTTTCACATAATATATATGATATATTATGTGATATTATTCGATATTAAAGTAATATTAGATAATTACATTATTATCTAATATTAGATAATAGATAAGTCCTATCTCTCCTCACTCTCTCCATGATAAGGATAAGGTGATAGTTATCAAGTATGATTAGGATCTTTTAGAAGTAATATCCTAGTAGGACTAGGAATGTGGTTTGCTTTAGTTTTATAAAAAAAAAACTTGAAGGCAGCACATTGTACGACACATTAACTACCATTAAACCCTAAATTCACTTAGAAAACATACCAATCCTAATCATTAAGAGAGAGGCATATCCTAACAGATTTGTGGAGGGTAAGAAGTATTTATTCACTCCGTGTGGATACCATAAAGATACTATACCTTCCAGCCGGCATTAGTTTCGTGATTCATCTCGATCTCTGAAAGTTTCATTCAGAAAGAATACAAGCACACAAAAGGTAAAACCCAAAGATTGATTTATGTCTTTTAGCATGGATCCTTGGTGAGTTTCGGATCAAAATTTTTTATTTTCCACTGCGCATGTTGATCAAAACCTAACACCAATATCTTCAACTAAGATTACACAAATATCTCCCCAATACACTAATAGCATGAACTATATTAGGATGTATACATATCTAAGCATACATTAGCCTACCAACAATTAAGTATATAGGCATTTTTTATTCTTTCTATTTCAACATCATTATGAGAACTTTAAGACTTAGAGAAAATTTCCTTTTTTGAAATGGATGTGAAAACTTGAGAACATGTTAACATATTAAACCTCTTTATTATTTTCTTAATGTATGTTTGCTAAGACAAACCAAGCAAACCCTGAAATCTATTAAGATGAATCTCTATCCCTAAAATATAAGATATATTTCCAAGATCCTTCCTATCAAAATATTTAGATAACATTTATTTTGTCTCAATCAACAGATTCATATCATTGCTTGTAAAGAGAATGTCATCCATGTATAGTACCAGAATAACCAAATTGCTCATATTTAATAACGATTGTATTCTTATTAAACCTAAGAAAATTTATAATCTTATCAAACTTGAGGTACCATAATCTAGAAGCTTATTTTAATCTATATATGGATTTTTTATGTTGACACCTAAGGTGCTCTTTTCCTTTGTCTTAAAAAACTATTTAGCTAGTTCATATAAACAGTCTCTAGTAAATCATCATTTAAGAAGGTTATGTTTACATCCATTTTATGCAATTCTAAATCAAAATGAGTCACCAATACCATAATAACTTAAAATGAGTCCTTGGTTGAAACTAGTAAAAAAGTTTCCTTATAGTCTATGCCTTCCTTCTAAGTACAGCCTTCAACTATAAATTTGGCATTGTACCTCTTGATTTCATTTTAAGCATCCTTCTTAATCTTGAAGACCTATTTGCTTCTAACTAGCTTACAATATGCAGAAAATTCCACTAAATCCTACACTTAATTCTTATGCATTGAACTTGGCTCATCTTTCATAACGCTCAATCAATTAGAATAGTTTGAACTAGTTATGGCTTGAGAGAAGTCTGTAAGATTAGTATCATCATTAATGTCATATTCATGCTCTTGCAGATATACAAGATAATCATTAGAAATTACTGATATGCAAACTCTATAAGATTTTCTCAATAGAATTTTTTCACTTATTTCATTTGGTTCAACATCTTTTGTCATGGTTTGTACTAGATTAGCTAATGGAAAAATAAAAGATGACTTTTCAAATGTTGGTACTAGCAAAATAATTGTTCGATCTTTAGTTCAATCTTCAATGAAATCCATAATGTGTGGTATTTGACTTCTACTATCCAACTCATCCTCAAAAAAGATAACTCAATTAGATTTAATTACTCTGGTCATATAAGTTGGATAGTAAAATTTGCTTCCCTTAGAACCATTATAGTACCTAATAAAGTATCCACTAATAATCTTTGTATCAAGTTTTCTTGTGATAGAATATATACTTTTATTTTAGCTTTACAACCCTAAACTTAAAAATGCTTTAAACTAGACTTTTTACTGTATAACAATTCGTAAGAGGTCTTAGGCATTGACTTATTAGGAATTTAATTTAAATGTATGCTATTATTCTCAACATATCACCCCATAAGAATTTTGGTAACAAAGTATAGGCCAGCATGTTCTCATCATGTCCATAAGAGTCTAATTTCTTCTTTTTGTAATTCCATTTTGCTTTGGCATTTTAGGCATAGTTTAACTTGCTTGAATTCCATACTCTTGTAGGTATCTCTCAAAATGGTTAAGGTTTCTTTCTTTTTCATCATACCTATCATAATATTCATCACCTCTATTAGAAATAACACATATTATCTACTTCCCTAGTTTTAGTTCAACTATCACCTTGAATGACTTGAAAGCTTCCAATGATTCTGACTTTTCATTGAGTAGCTCTACCTAACTAAATTTGGAGTAATCATCAATAAATGTGATAAAATATTTATAGCCTCTTATAGCACTTGGTATTATAGGCCCACTAATGTTAATATGGATTAGTTCTATAACATTTTCCTTTCTACTTCTCTTTCCCTTTTTATCTCTAGTTGTAAGTTTATCCTTGATGTAGTTCACAGAAGTTCCAAAATTTGACAAGTCCAAATCATGAAGTACTTCCTCCTTTAAAGCTTCTAAATTCTTTCTTTAAAAATGTGTCCTAATCATCTGTGCTACAACATTGAAGAGCTTTCATTAATTCAACATCTTTTCTTGCCAACAACATAGTTTATTGAGTTCATAAAATTAGGATCTAAATCAATTCCATATAAATCATCACACATGGAACCAGTACCTATAACAGAGGATTTATAAAATAATTCAACTTTTCCATTGCCAAAATAATAGGGATATCCAACAAAATCTAAAGTAACTATATTAAAACTAAATTCCTTTTCATGGAAAGTAAATAAAATACATTATTTAGTAATAGCTCATGTCCAGTCTTCAACTTTAACTTCACTAATTCTATATGTTCCACTTCAACTCTATCTCCATTACTAAATCTCCTAATCGACTTTCCTTTACTGGGCTTCCTTATATTTGTTAGCACCTGAAAATAATTAGTGACATAAATAGCTTCACTAATATCTAACTATTAAGAGTTTGATGATACATCAACAATATTTGATTTAAAATATACTAAAGTTAGATGGATAGTTTTCTTTTTCTTCTCAGCTTATTTATTATACTTGAACCAATTTACTTTTTTTGTGCCCATACTTGCAAAACTGATAATTATCCTTGAATTAGGCCTTATTGGATTTATAACACTATTGTCTACTAGATTTGCCTTTCTGATTTTTCTTCTTTCCATGGTTGTAATGATCCTTGTTGTCTTTCTAATTAGACCTTTTACTATGATTTGAATTTATGCCATATGAGGTATAATTAACTACTTGAGCCTTGCCCTTCTTTATGTCTTTCTTAACTTGTATAACAATTGAAATGAGCTCATTAATGGTTTGTTCTAATTTTTGAGTATTATAAGATGTCTTTAAGATGTCAATTTGAGACAAAAAATACTCCAGCATGTGCTAAGTTAAATAACTTTCACCTAGGTCAACTTGCATGGTTTTTAGCTTATTGTAATAACTAACTAATCTCAAAATATGCTATTTCACCCCACTAACACCATAGTACATAGATTTCTCAAGCAATGAAAGATACCATCCTTTCCCAGCCTCACTAAAGTTCTTATATGTCTTTACTATAGAATCTAGGAATACTTTCACATTGTTTATTTTAGGAATATTCTTTCTTATTATCTTATCCAACATGTATTTTATTACTATTAAACATACTTTATTAGAGTGAACATATTTTTCATAATAGTTTCTCTTATTTGTTGTAGACTTGGCATTAATATGAGGCTCTATCTTCCTCATTGCTAGATCAAGATTAGAGACTGTTAGATACAATTTTAATGACTTATCCTAATTTTCATGATCTGTCCTATTAAATATTTTAATCACATTTAATTGCATAGATAAAAGAGCTGAGCAAACAAATTTAAAATATTAATACATGTTTAACCTTAATTATGCTCATAATTTTTCTTAGTAAATTATGTAATTGAACTCAATATTATACTATAAGGCCTAGTACCAATGGGGTATTAAAGATCTTATAATATAATATAAGGATTAAATATCATATTCCTAAAATTTTAACACTGGTAGAATGATGAAAATTTTAGAAACATAATATTTATTCCTACACTTATATTATTATCAAGAAATTATATTAATAATATTTTACCAACAAGGTATTAAAATATTATTAATATGATACTCTTCTTAATCTAACTACTATTTTATTAAAATGAACATAATTTTATATAATTGGACCTTTAATGGGCGGGCTTACAATTACAAAAAATTTCATGGTATGACATAAGCCTAAATAATTTCTAAAATTATTTTCCTATACATACATATGTTGGCATATATGCCGTAAACCAATTATATGGATAATTGTAAATTTGAATCATATTATTTTAAAGGTAATTCCAATTATTATATTTATAAATATATTATCTACATAATATATTTAATTATGATAATAATCCTAGAATAATTATATTCTTAAATATCCCTAGTCATATATCATTGTGGATTGGGTTATGTTAATATGTTAAGACTAGTATATGTGGTAACTTATATGAGATATTAAGTTTACATATAAGTACAAGTTAAAGAACTTATATACTGGACCCACCCACCCTAAGAATACTATATGGATCATTATATGAGTGTTATGAGTGATTTTTAGTGATCATCATTACTATGGTCCTTTGACTTGAGATCACCAAGGTTCCCTACATATAAGTTTCATATTTTAATATTACTGTATGTCATTCATGATTGAGTGAATGTAAGGGTAGTTATTGAACATGTCACATATCATGTGTAAGGATTTATGTGATTAAGATGGAATTTGTCCCTCCTATATAATAGGATTTGTAGGCCTCTAGATTAAGTAAAGCTGAGCAAAATGCATAGCCATACTTAAGGGTCATTTGGTTCATGCAGGAAATAACTTCCCATGGGAAGTTGAATTTCCTAGGAAGTTACTTACTGTGTACACTTCCTAGGAAATCCTTAAATATTGTTTGGTTGACATAAAGGAAGTCACATATCCCAAAAAATAAATTCTTATATTTTGTTTAATTCAACTTTGAATTTCCTAGGAAATAATAAGGAAATGACTACAATATCCTCAATAATAATTTAATATATATTAATAGATATTAATTAATTTTAAAGAGGTGATAGCGCTAGATTTTTTTTAAATAGGTTCCAATTTTATAATTTATGAATATTATATACTAAAATTACTTTTTTTTAACTGTGTGAATGCGGTGGTAAATTAAAAATTTTAAAAAGTCATAAATTTTTTATTAGTAAACCAATGTTTGCATGACCACTCATTTTCAATCTTTTTCATTTTCTTTTTCAGCAGAAAATGAAAAAATCTGGGTTTGACGAAGTCTACTTGGTTAAAAATGTATAAATTGAGCTTAAAACTTTAAATGACCATAACTTTGTGCTTGATTGTCCGTTTTAAGTAAATTTTTTTATTTCATGTAACTTTTCGAGATCTACATGCTTGCAAAATACTAAAAGTGTTTTGCCCACTCTGATTTAGTAAAAAAGGCCTTTTTCAATATTTTTTTAATTTTTTTAATTTCTTGTTATTTTTTTAACTTTGATATTATTTTTATCAATTTAAATTCATTCAAATCTCATATTAAAATTTTTTTTCCTAACTCTTTTGGTGTCTAGTAGTGTTATAATAATTTTTTTAACAAATAAAATTATTAAAAAATAATTTATTACTATTTATAAACTAAACAGTTTCGTTCCAAGACAGTAACATGTTACTATTTCTTTTCAAAACAGTAACACTAACCAAAAATCTCAAATAAATGAATAAATTATATTTAATTAATAACTAAACTGTCAAATAATAGTATGTTATTATTTTATTTCAAGACAGTAACATGTTACTGTTTCATTCTAAAATAGTAACACTCACTAAAAACCTCAAATAAATGAATAAATCATGTCTAATTAATAACAAAACTGCTAAATAATAGTATGTTATTGTTTCATTCCAAGACAGTAACATGTTACTGTTTCGTTTCAAAACAGTAATACTAACTAAAAATCTCAAATAAATGAATAAATCATGTCTAATTAACAACAAAACTGTCAAATAATAGCATGTTACTATTTCATTCCAAGACAGTAACATGTTACTGTTTCATTCCAACAGAGTAATACTAACTAAAAATCTCAAATAAATGAATAAATCATGTCTAATTAATAACAAAACTGCCAAATAATAGCATGTTACTATTTCGTTCCAAGACAGTAACATGTTACTGTTTCATTCTAAGACAGTAATATATTATTGTTTCATTCCAAGACAGTAACACCAACTAAAAACCTCAAATAAATGAATAAATTATGTCTAATTAACAATAAAACTGTCAAATAATAGCATGTTACTGTTTCATTCCAAGACAGTAACATGTTACTGTTTTGTTCCAAAATAGTAACAGCAATTGAAAATCCTAAATAAATGGATAAATCATATCTAATTAACAACAAAATTACCAAATAATAGTATGTTACTATTTCGTTTCAAGATAGTAACATGTTACTGTTTCGTTCCAAAACAGTAACATCAATTGAAAATCTTAAATAAATGGATAAATCATATCTAATTAACAACAAAACTGTTAAATAATAGCATGTTACTGTTTTGTTCCAAGACAGTAACATATTATTATTTTATTCTAAAATAGTAATATCAATTAAAAATCTCAAATAAATGGATAAATCATGTCTAATTAATAACAAAACTGTCAAATAATAGCATATTACTATTTCGTTCTAAGACAGTAACATCAATTGAAAACTCCAAATAAATAGATAAATTAAGTCTAATTAACAACCAAATTGCTAAATAATAATATGTTACTATTTTTTCTCTGGACAGTAACATGTTACTATTTCATTCCAAAACAATAACATCAATTAAAAATTTTAAATAAATAAATAATAATATATTACTATTTTTTCTCTAAACACAGTAACATGTTACTGTTTCATTCTAAAACAGTAATATCAATTAAAAACCCCTAAATAAATGGATAAATCAAGTCTAATTAATAACAAAACCACTAATAATAGCATGTTACCGTTTCCTTCCAAGATAGTAGTATGTTACTATTTCATTTCAAAATAGTAATATCAATTGAAAACCCTAAATAAATGGATAAATCAAGTCTAATTAACAAGTAAATTGCTAAATAATAACATGTTACTATTTCTTCTCTAGACAGTAACATGTTATTGTTTCGTTCCAAAGACAGTAACATCAATTAAAAATCTCAAATAAATAGATAATAATATATTACTATTTTTTCTCTTCTATTTTTTCTCTAGACATAGTAATATGTTACTGTTTCATTCTAAAATAGTAATATCAATTAAAAACTCCTAAATAAATAGATAAATCAAGTCTATTTAACAACCAAATTGCTAAATAATAGCATGTTACCATTTTTTCTCTAAATAGTAACATCAATTGAAAATTTCAAATAAATAGATAATAGTATGTTACTGTTTATTCTCTAGACAATAACATGTTATTATTTCATTCCAAAACAATAACACCAATTGAAAATCCTAAATAAATGGATAAATTAAGTCTAATTAACAACTAAATTGCCAAATAATAGTATGTTATTATTTTTTCTCTAGACAGTAACATGTTACTGTTTCGTTCCAAAACAGTAATATCAATTAAAAATTTCAAATAAATAGATAATAGCATATTACTATTTTTTCTCTAGACAGTAATATGTTACTATTACGTTCCAAGACAGTAACATGTTACTGTTACGTTCCAAAACAATAACATCAATTGAAAACTTCAAATAAATGAATAAATCAAGTTTAATTAAAAATTAAATTGTCAAATAATAGCATGTTACTGTTTGTTCTCTAGACAGTAACTAATTAAAAAAATTTTAATTCTAATTGATGTGTGTGTGTATATATATATTTAATTTGAGTTATAGTGCTTGAAATTTGATACTACAAAATATTTATAAAATTTAAAGAAAATTTGATTTTAATATTCAAATAATTTCAATCAACAAATAGAATATATAATTATATAATGCAATTAATATAATATATATTAAAATTTTAATTTATTCAAAATATTTATATAATCAAATTAAACATATCATGTTATATTTATATTATTTAATAATTATAATCTAACTTTTAAATAATAGCAATAGATAAAATGAAAAAGAAGTAAAAGAAAATTATGCAATAAAATAATAAAATAATAAGTGAGTTATAAAATAACGTAGGAATTAAATAAAAATATACTGTTAATTAATTTATTTAAATTAAATATTTAAAATTTTTTCATAAAATAATAATAATAAAATATGTCATGTAATATATATATATATATATATATATATCTTAATTAATAAGTAAACTGCAAAATAACTGTAACACTGGGCATTCATAAAATGAAACCTAATAATCAATTAAAAGGGTAAAATTGGTATTAATTAATTTTAGTAAGGATATTTTTATTTATGAATTAGTTAAAAATATAGGATATTTTTATCTATGAATTAGTTAAAAATATAAGAAATAGAACTTACCTAGGGGGAGTGGGTAAGTGATTTTTCATGTTTTATGGGAAATACAAGTTCCCAGAAAAATTTATTTCCTCTCATTTATGCAACCAAACAACTCTATAGTAGTTTATATCCTGGGAAATAGAATTTCCTATGTTTTTGTTGCAAACCAAACGACCCCTTAGATAGATTGACATGAGATGTCACTTACATTTACTTTAATTAGCTTACTTAAGAATCAAGAAACTTAAGAATCAAGAAACCTTTGTATTGAACTATATGAGAATAACACGATCCATGTCTTGTGCTCAATCTAGATGTTTAGGATAAAATATCATAAATAATGATTACATATATAAATTCAGTCAAATCATCGATTTTCTCATTATTTGGGTAATAATGATATGTTGCTATTCAAATTAAATAGATAAAAAATAATTAAAATATTTTTAATTTTAAAATCTAAAAAATGAACAAAAAAAATGTAGCTCAGAGAGTGGAGCCCATAAATGCAATCACTACCATCAGATAATGCCAACATGATATTACATAGATCGGATGCACCAATGTTGTGTGTAGGTAAAACTAAGTCTGTAACTCAGGTTAGGCGACTCAACTGTAGACTTGCACGACCTGAGACTAAATTTGTTCAGTTTTTTACAATTTTCATTGCTTTTTTTAGATATAATGCTACTTTAATGCATTTAATGCTATATTTTTCTTAAAAATGCATTTAAAATTAGTTTTTATAATTGAAATTTTTTTGAAAATGCAGCTAGTGGGTTTTAATGGCTTTTTTCTTTCAAAATTTGAATTTAAACACTTATAAATGCTAGAAATATATTTTTCTTAAATTATGATACACTAAAATGGAAATTATTTCAAAAATGATTGCAAAAAATTTCAAAACTCCATAATTATTGGAAGTGGCTAAAAATTGCCAAAAATTTACATGTTCAAATACCAATAGAGAAATTTATTAAAAATTTGTGAATGAACTAAAATTTCCTAACAGGACTAAAAACATACACAAACAATTTTCATGATATACATCAAAGTAGAGATCAGTACATCAAACTAGAAAAGATTTTCGGAAGATGGTACTAGAGTTTTCTTTTTATGAAAAGCAAAAAATACTATTTCTAGAAATTGGTGAAAAAAACAAATCAATATTTTCAAGTAACCATTATTGTACAAATAGATCCATCAACAGTCAATATACATTCATATATTCATCCAAAATATTCAAGACAAATGAATACATTGCAAATCATACTCACAAAATATATAAATATTCAATCACAAATTACAATATATAAATTATTGAAACATACAAAACTCATACAAAAAAATATAAAATACATGGATGAATCACATACAAAATTTCTCATATATACAATGTCTATACTATTCATGATGAACACAAATAACACATATATAACAGTAAAATAAATAACATGAAGTGTTATGATATATTTTGAGATTCATAGTAATTTTTATCTAAAAAGAATTCATCACAAAATATAAAAGTATTCAAAAAATGAAATTATATTCCTAAATCTATATAATAATATATTCAATCTATATGATTCATTGACTTAGATACCAATTGTTAAAAATTAAATTTTATAACAATAATTCTAATTGAATCATATGAAATGATAATATTAAAATATAAATAAAATAAATTGATAGTTACTTGATGAATTCATTTATGATATATGATGAATATAAATCTCCTAATATTTCACAAACTACTCATGACCAACTTTGATCACAAACTCTAACAAGAGTTATTGTTTTTATCAACTTTAGTTGTGTATTTTGATTTGAAGAAATATTTTCACACTGATGAAAAGTGATCAAAACCAATATTAGAATTTAGGAATAATAACCCTTATTATATTGTAACATTTAATAGATTGACCCATTGTTGGAAATTATTTATTATTATGTTAATGGGTTAGATTGCCATTAAACTCAAACTAAACTATTACTTATAATATTTGACCAAATCTTTTATATTTTATTATTATTATTATTGAATTAATAAGTTCAAAATGAAAATTTTAATATTTTTTTATGAAGAGAAGAATTTGTGACATTTATCGATAAGCACATATAAGTAATTAAATCAAACATTATAATAGAACTTTAGATATTAAAATTAAATAAAATATTACAATATTATACAATTGTAAAAATTTTAAAATTTAGGAATTATAATTTTTTCGTATTAAATTGATATATGTAATAAAATGTTTTATTATATTTTTATAGTCTGAACATAGATAAAAATGCATTGGAATACTTTTGAATAAAGCGAAGATATAAATACGTCGAGATTGCACGGAATCTAAACGGCTTGCTTACAAATATTAGAAACTCTTAATCTTCAGTTTTACGAAATCTCATTGCTTTGCTCGCGTTGCCTTGGCGTGTTGCCAAGTGGACGTCTTGGCGTGGGCACCCAGCATAGTATAGTATCCTGTAGCCGATGACGAACCTAAACCAAAATATCTTATTAATTTATTATCCTCGCGTAAGATGATGTAACACTCACGTATGTAGAAGGAAATAGGAATCCGGATGCTTTCTTAAGTTGCAAGGAGTGAAGGTGTATGCCTATCTCTGGAGGAAGGTACCATTATTACTGATTTTTCTATAATTTCCAAAGGCTTATAAATAACCCCCACGTCTCTCATCACACCACGGATCCACACAGACCTTCACTTTCCTCAATTTTTCCATTCTCTTCGCGGCAGACACGAGCGGGATTACCTATCAAAGCACTACAATCTAATTTATTTCTATCTAATCTAAATTAATTTTTTATCAAGATTAATAAATGAATTTATATTTAAATAAAAAAATCAGATTTATTTTTTATAAGTTTAATTTATAAATCTATTAAATTAACTTATTTAAATAGTTATTATATTTATATTAATATGATATCATATATATAATATATACTTTTATGAAGTATAAATATGATATTAATGAAATTTTAATATATATGACTATATTTATAAATCTAATTTAATTATTGATATATTTTTAATTTTGAAGATTTGTACTTATTAACGTATTTAAAAATTTATTTATATATATATAAATTTTTAAATAAGTTAATAAATCAAATTAAGTTGAATTCGAATTTTATCTTTATGTAAACTAATAGCCTAAACTTAGGCCAACAATTTATGAAACAAACATAACATATTTAAAATAAAACTTAAATGGACCTAGATTATTTCCACTGCTAAATATAAGCTTCAAGGTACTACCTTTCTTCTACTTAATGAAACGTTAACTCATGGTACCGCCCGTCCCTTTGTTAATAATCTTTATTTTAATAATACTAATAGTAAATGGAAACCGAATTATTTTTTTATGTAAATTTAAGTGATCAATCAAAAATTTTCTATCCGTAAGTGGCTCTCTTCCTATTATTTACTTACTTTATTCCTTTTTATTTGTTACATTTTTAAGAGGTTTTTTTTCTTTTTATCTGTCGTTTTAAAATTCTAATAAAGTATTAAATATTTTTTTTTAAATCTATCTTTCTTTTTTATTAATAAATATTTTATTATTCTATATTATTAATCAATTTACATTTATTTCCTTTATATTTCTTTTTCTATTTTTAACTATCTTAAATTTTGTACATAAAGGATAATCTTATAAAACTTATTAAAAATAAATAAATTAAATTACTTTCTTAATATGTATAAAATTAGTTAATAATAATAGATAAATAAGAATAGAGAGAGTAATAAGTTAGATGGTAAAATTTTTTTAATTTATATATTTATTTATCCATAAAATATTTATTATTATTATTATTTGGAAAAACTATAATTAATAAAAAGTGATATTTTGCATTAATTGTTGCTCACATCTCTTTTATTATTAGATGGTAAACACACTACCATAAATTTATCTATTCATCGTCTGTAACATTTGTTCGATCATCCACAGTTATTAATAAGGTTGCTGCGATAAGAAAATAAAACTGTGATAACCGGTTGCACATTTGCTTGTTTGGTTGCGTATATCAAGAATTCTTGCTATCGAAAATTGTGGATAATACTGGGTAAACTAGTGTGAGCTTATACATGCTTTTAACTAGTAAGTCATTTATTAAGATGTATTGTATTGTGACAGCTTGTACTGGGTACCGGTAATGTTTTTTTACGTTAATTATTTTTATTTATAATATATATGTATATATTCTAGCAATAAAAGTATATTTTGGACATTGAATTTTAGATTGAAGAATAAATGAAAAAAATGAGGGGGAAAAATATTAGCTTGATGCCAGAAGCGAGGGTTATAATTGAATGGAGGAATAAAGTTGGAGGAAAGAGGATTATATATGAAGAGAGTAATAAAGTAAAAAATTTATATACCTTATAGGCATATAAAATAGGATGGGTAGTGCAGGGCAAGCTATGCCCGCATAATCCTACAAAAAAATATGAGCATAAGTTGTCATATTTGTGGGTGCCCGCACATGCCCACAAGTAGATCATATTATTTTTTTTATTATTAGAAGTAATTATATTACTAAATACATATACATAAAAATCAAATATCGAATCCTAAATATAGAATAAGGAAGATATCTTTAAGAGATATTAAATTAAATTAAATTAAAAAAATAAATTTTTTTAAATTATAATTGAACAATTATTTTTTTTTTGTACGATGGATTAGTTAAGTAAGGTTAAAAAAATTATGTTAGCCTATTAGCTCGAAAAAATGCAAGCTTTAATGTAAAAAGCTCAACCCACCCACACTTGAAGTCTTTTGGCTCATTTTACATATCTAATACTTTACATTGTTCTTTTCACACACTTTATAGACAATATATTTAAATTTTGAGTAATTTATTAATATAATATTTGTATTTATGAATACAGTGATAACTTACGAGTTCATAAATATATTATTTATTAGAAATTTGTTTAATTATATAATTCACCAAAGTGCAAGTCTGACAATTGCTTACAAAGTATTCATACTTACTTTTATTGTTAATTTTTTTTTTCCAAATAACATAAGAAAATTTGATTCCTTAAATAGATCCTAAAAGGTACATAATGATTGAGTTTGAGACTTTTACTCAGATTATGCTTACTACCCATAAAGTATCACTACTTTCTAATAATGGACATGCATAATTTACAACTAATACATCAAGTTGAAATCATTTTTAGCAAACCACCCCTTAGAATTATTGTAAAATACTTTTGTTTGCAAAACATTCTAGTGTGTATTGAAGATGCTATATATAAATTATTGTCATAATATCATTTGTGTCTAAAATTATAACATTTTTTAGTAATAATAAACAATGTGTTCTTATGTATGTAAACATTGATAACTAAATAAGTCATTATAAATATATGATTGTACTTTTTTGAATTTGTTTTATTGAGTAAATAAGGAAAAAAAGGCTTGTGAAAAATGTTTAGAAGACATTCTTTACACTAGTCATGAACAAGAAAAATCAAGGTTGTAACAAGCACTCTTTGTAATCTATTTACAATTTGGCACTTAGCGAAAGGTTTTTTATTTCAACCACTACTTTTGTTTTTACAAGTCTTGAGGAGAGGAAAGTAGCACTATTTAGGTATTCCACATCGGTTACAAAAAAAATCTAATGTCTTAAGTCTAATGATAGATTCACTTTTCCACATCAATTATATAATAAAATCAATGTGAAATTCTACTTCATTACTTTGCTATAAGCCCTTGATTGTTCTTGTTTTTCAAGATGAGAATAAACATGTTACTTGCTCTCTCTCTCTCTCTCTCTCTCTCTCTCTCTATATATATATATATATATATATATATATATATATATATATATATATATATATATATATATATATATATATATGTATGTATGTATGTATATATGTATCAAAGTTTGACATAACACTTAGAGCAAGTAGCATGTTGATTCTTGCATTAAAGCCCAAGGAGTGTCAAAAGCTCATAACAAATGAAAAAATCAAGCACAAGTACCAAGAGGAATATAAGGACAACACATGTCATCAATGTTGCATTATTAGAAATGGCTCAAATCTTATTATCATGGTATTACATCAAATATAAATATCTTATGCTTATGATCATCTATTTGAGTGTAGAAGAAAATCATGATTTGATGGGATACTCATAACTATAAGAGATAGATTATAAGAATGAGATGAAAAGTGCAGATTATAATAATCAATATTGAGAATGAGCTTGAATCTCCTAAAGTTCTTTCCAAGGATTTGTGTTTACACTTTAACCATAAATACAAGCATTTTACAAAGTATTTGAAAGGATTCTCATTTGAAGTCATTTCAAATATTTTGTAGGATTCTTGTGTTTATGGTTGAAATATAGATACAAGTTCTTGGATGAAACCTTGATCGATTATATAACCTTCAAAAAGCATTAGGTTTTAGAATCCATCAACAAATAAGGCTTTTGAGATAAAGGGAATGGATCATAATATTAACATTATCTAGGCTACTAAGAAAATCTAAAAATCTTTTATGATTCCTTCCAAGGTATGGATACAAACTCTTATAAGATACTTTGAAAGTTCCTTAGACCTTTCAAATAGCTTTGGTAATGTCAGATGCCAAGATCTACAACCCTTAACTCAGGGACCTTTTTTTAATGGAAAGAGATTTATCTTGAAAGATCATCGATTTGTTAGTAAGGAAAACCCTATTTATAGGTCAAGAGTAAAATAATTAGATGTCAATTATTAATTTAAAACTAACATCATAATATTGTTCATATGTATGAATACAATGATTTAATAAATTAGTTAAGTGTTAAAATAACATGTAAACTATTGATAAAATATCAAGATAATTGAAATATATTTACACAACGATTACCATAAAAAGCTGATGTTGTAAGTTTCTTAATAAATATTGTTCATGTAGCTATCTTTAATTTCATTAATTTAGACTTATTCATAAATGTTAATCATTTATATGTTTTCAAATTTATTCATTTGAACCCTAAATATAAGTAAAGAAAAACATAATGCTTATAATCATAACCTAAATATGTGTAGTGTTTATTACATGTTAGTTAGTGATGTGCAAGCTACACTACATCAAAATTAGATTGTCATTGATTTGTTGAAAATAATGCAATATAGTGAGACAAATTAGGTCATACTATTGTGAACCTTTGAATTATCTTTTCTCAATTAACTTACTAATAATGTTTACAAAATTATTTATGCCTTAGAAATAGAAGAAACAAATGCAAATAGAATAAAACAGGATGGAGGTAAAATGCAAGATGCACACAAACTATAATAGAATATAGTATGAAAAATACAGCATTATACAAAAATACAGAAATAAATTTGATGGAGTTTACTCGAAATTAAAGTAAATACACTAAACCAAACTCAATATAGCAATAAAATAGAAAGAAAACTAAGATAACAAAGTAGTTGATCCAAGGATAGTTCTTAGTGTGAATCAATCGTAGATCACAAAGAATTGATTATTTTAATTAATACTTCAACCTTAAATTATCCAAAATCCTTATAATAATTTATAAATCCTACGTTAGATAATTATCTAAGATTTGATTAATTAAGATTAGCTAAATTAAGTAACTGTTATAATCCCTAAGCTAAATTAAAATTAATTTAAAGATAAATTTCAATTGAATTGAGAAATTAAATTAAATTAAAAATCTCTAAATTAATCTCTCAATCCTTTACTTATATGTGTAAAGTTATGATTAAACAACCATAATTTAACCTTAAAATAGCAAAATATCAAAATTTGCAAGGATAAACACTGATTATACTAAATCAACATTCAACACATGCAATTTCAAAAAATTAGCATAAAGAATTAGGGAAAGATGAAAATTAATTAGAAGAAATCAACAATACAAATTAATATTTCATAATCCCAAAGAGAAGAACCTTAAAATCCCTAAATAAACTTCAAAAGTTTAGCCCTCCATTAGTGAAGAACAAGAAAAGCAAAAGAAAAGAGAAAATTGCATTGTTGAATTTTGTCTAGCATTTAAAGTCTAGTTATGTTTTTGCCTTTATATTTAACTTAATTACCTTAAATACCTATTAGACTACAATTGTATGTCTTTTGTTAAGAATAAGGCCTTGGCAATTTTTGGAAGCTCAAATCATATTTTTACAAAGTAATTAACTGTAAGAGTTATAGTAATGAAATCTTGCAGGTTTGAATACCACTTAATATAAGACCACTAAAATAATATAATTTTAATAAACCATAAACATAAAAGTTGTAAAGCTAGCTTTTAAGAAGATTTAGGCACTAGTTCCATATTAATTGAACCTCTATAGCTCTAGATATAGCCTAAAAACTAAAGCTGGCTCAGTTGGGACAAAAATAAGGGTTCAGTTTCTTAGTTAAATAAAACCTTCAAGAGATCCAAACTAGGCATTGAATAGAATACCAAAGTTGTAGTTCTTTCTTCAAGCTTTTCAATGGTATAAAGATCACCCCAATCTGACATCCAAAACCCAAGATATAGCTAAAAAATTAAATAGTATAGAAATCCAGCATTAACTAAATAAATTCATAACATTGTAAAACTAACCCTAAATTATAAGATAAGACCAATTCTATAAAATTGAGCAAATGTAACATTCCTAAAAACATGAAATAAGAGAAAATAATATATTAAATATTTTTCATTTCAGCTAGCAGTATGTGTATCTTTAAACATCGATTATGATAAAAAAAATAGAGGTATTTGATGTAATTTTGCCAAACCAAGTTAGTTTTTATAAATAATCAATATTGTTTAGTTGTTTTTTTATACAACTTTTGTATCCTAATATTTTTCTTAAAACAACCTACATAAAAACTACATTAGATTATCAATATAGTTCATAGCATAATCATTATGCAACCCTAAATTAAAATCAATTAGTTTATAACATAATCACTTCCAAAAAGATTTTACAAATTCTATAACATTCTTATCTTGAAATTTCATCCATTAATGCTACACATTCTTGAAAATGAAAAATTCTATTAACACTTTGAAGAAAAGTGATGATGATTACCTTCATAATAAAGGGTAAAAGCATAGTTCTTATAAGTAGGAGTTTTTAATTTCACAGTTTTGAAGAAAATTTATGGTGATTGTCCTTATGGCATTCTTAAAGCAATCTCTTACTTTCATGTCCATAGCAATCATATTTTATTTTTAGTCCCTTACTTTCATATCCATTGTAACCATAATTTATCTTCAATCCCTTTGCTTTTATGCTCATGGTAACAATATTTTATTCTCTATCCCTTTCTTTGAGTTAGCAATATAGAAAAGGAACATAATTATCTTTTATCTATTTTGATATGATAACTTAACATATACTATGGCTAAGATAGGATGATAACCTTTAAGTAATAACTTGCATCTCAATAATTGATGATCAAGTGGCATTTATCATGTATTGCCCTTTTATGCCACTTAATTAAAATGGAATGAAAGATAAACTATGGAGTGAAAACCAAAATGAAAAAAAAAGTGGAAGAGAAAATAAATCCTAGACACAATTTATAGGCAATGTAGGATATTCTATGTCATATATTAATTGAAAATTTTACATTATAAGTATTCACTTCATGAACTTCACTATGCATTTTAAATATGTAAACCATTAAAATATAAAATGTCTTTATAGTTTTCAATAATACTATAAATATAAATATTAATTGGTTGTAGATAATCTTTAAATGTTGATTCTTGAGTACAATTGACATCTAAAACATAAATGATCTTTTGCAATTTCCAATAACACCATAAATACAAACATTAAATGATAATAGATTGGCTTTAGACATCGATTCACTGTACAACCATTTTCTTAAATTTCTTTATGCTAGACTCTTCAACTTCCATTGGAAAATAAGGCTTCATAACATTGGATTTTTATTTGAATCAATATGATAAGTTAAACTTATTTTCAAATATATCATTTCACCATTATATATGTCAACTAATGTAAATTAGGCAACATTGAAGAACAAATATATGGTAGTGATAAATACATTAAAAAATAAATCATTTATATCTAGATGCATAAACCTAAACATATATAAATCACACATATCTAATCAAAGTATATACTTACATATAATAATCCTAATAGACAAAAAAATTAGGCATCTAGAAATTATAAAATTACTATTTCTAACACTTCTTTTTAATTTTGAAATTTCTTCACTTTATGACTTCATAATCTTCAAACTTGAAAGGCTTTTCAAAAAAATTTGTATCACACTCTTTGACATAGATTGCTTAAATTTTCTTGGAATTAATTTATGGTTATGCTTGTAACCTTTAACAACAATACATGTTTTAAGCCTCTTCATATCTCACTTAGTATTCTTTTTCATCTTCTATTCCCATTTGATCCAACGATATCATAACTTTTTAGATGCTTCCATTTCTTTCCCTTCTTCTTGACTTTGATCTCTTGATCCATAACTTGTCTTCATGGATTATCTCTCACATTTTCTTCTATGTTTAATTGCATATTTTCCACAATATAACTACACAAATAAATATTATCAATAATTTGAATTAAATTCATCAAATATTATTAATTATCTAGGCCATTCAATTAACCTTCTTTCAAATATGACTAACATTTTATGAGTTAAAGTTAAGAAGTTAAGAAAAGTAGTAAAGCCTCCTGATGAGAAAAATATTTACTATTTTATTTTATGTCTCTTAGGTGTTATATTTACTTAATAATACAGAATAAGCCTTGCTTTATAATTTTGGATTTATTATACAAGTTTTTGAATTTATTTGATAAATGCTGGATTTTAACACTATTTCTATTTTTCAGTCATAACTTGCGCTCCAGATGTTAGATTGACTCAAACTTTATAATGATGGAAAGATAAAAGAAAGATCTACAATTTTTATATTTCGGTCAAAGAACAGTTCGAACTCTTTCAAGCCTTTATTTGGCCGACAAGCTAAAGTCGTGTTTTTATCCTAACCAAACCCATTTCTGTATTTGAGCCATATTTGGAGCTATAGTGGTCCGATTAACCTGAAATTAATAGCTAAATTCTCAAAAGACATAGGTCTACAACTTTTATGTTTATGGATCTTCCAGAATTCATTAATTTCATGGTCAAAATTGGGTTGGAAGTCAGACCAGCGAGATTTCACTACTGAATCTTTTAGAAGAAATTGCTAAGTTTTATAATCTTAATAAGAATAAGATCAGTGAAGCTTTGATTTTTGTAATCCTAAGAGGACTAGGATTAGGATTCTATAGGTTTTATTAGATATAAATAGAGATGAGGGGGTGGGAAACATATCATACAATTAGACTGTACATAGTTCAGCAGCTTAGTTTTTTTTCTTCTTCTTCAAGTTTTCATTTTCCAACCATGGAGGACTAATTTTTTGAGGTTAATCCAAGGAGTTTGAAGATCTTCTCTTGAGGATTATGAGATCATGCTTTATACCTTTCTTAATTAATTTTCCTCTTTCTCTATTTAATTGTATTGAATTCTTGAAATTTCGTGTGTTGGGTGTTAATTTGATATAATTAATGTTCATCCTTGTAGTTTCTAAATTCTTTGCTATTTTATTATGAAATTATGATTGATAAATCATAGTTTTATCCATAGGGATAGAAGGTTGAGGAATTAATTTGGAGATTTCTAATTTAATCTCTCAAATCAACTGAATTCTAATTATAAATCAATTTTGATTTAGTTTAGGGATTATAGCGATTGCTTAATTCAACTAATCTTAATTGATCAAATCTTAGGCGATTGTCTTGCATAGAATCATGAATTATTACAGGAATTTCAGGTAATTCAAGGTTGAAGAATTAATTAGAAAAAAAGATAAATCCTAATTTACCTATGATTAATTGTCACGACCCCTCTTTCAGCTATTTTGACCGGTGTAAAGATACCTAATTAGTGCTAGCTTCCTAATTAGACATCTTTACAAGCCTTTTACCTCTAATTACTTTTTTGAAAAAATGGTATAACTAGTGTAAATAATTCAAATGTATGCATAGAATAAAATTTTTATATTTACAAAAATAAATATCTATTTATATACAACAAAATTATGGCACCATAAACATTTGTACAACATTTACTCTACTAGCTAGACTCACTAACCCAGTTAGGACCCCATTCTAGATCCTTCTCAGGATCCAATTCTGAGGATGTATTAGTCTCACGAGATACCAGTGGGCTTGTATTACTTTCACTACTCTCGATTTTTGCAATACGTTCTAGTGGAAAGAACCTAACTGGGCTGGAATAGGAATTAAACTTTTCAACTATAGTATTAAAATAAACTTTGGTACCACGTAGAGTGGCCTGAGCATGCCACTTAACTAAAACCTTAAACGTGCCATGTGAGGTTTGAACAATTCCAATGTAAGTATCGGTATATAGCATCTGATCCACAATTAGTACATGAAAAAGAGAAACTTAACAAAAGAATGAGTATTTACAAAAGTCAATGAGTAACAACTAGTTTCCTTAACCCTAGTATATACTGTGAAACTACTTATGTCTAGATCTTTTATTCATTCCATTTATAACATTTAATTATACAATACATGTCATGAGAAATGGTTATAGTTGGCATGCAACCTTATATCTTTGGTTCGGCCTTATCCCACTTGCCTGATCCCGAGGCCCCCATCCTTATCCCTCTACTACTAACCACCCACTTTCCTTCTTCATGAAAGATGTTATATCTCCCCACTCATCAATTTCATATGCAAGTCCAGTGGGATGCCACTCGCTTCAACCACTATGCAAGATAACCAAGTCCAGTGGGATGCCACCGGTATCAACCACTGTTACGTCTCTTATAAGTAAAATGTTAACCATACCATGAATGTTTTATGCAATTCTCTTACCATTCCATGCCGCAATAGGATTAGGTATCCCCATTAAATCATTCATATTGTTTAGAAGTGGCATTGGAATAACAATACACCCTTAGGGTGTAGCAACTAAAGCACTAAGGACATATTCTTGTAAGAAAATAATCACATTATTTTCATGGGATTTAAAATGGTAAACAGTGTTCTCAAAATCGCAAATAGTAAATATAATAAATGTTATATGAAGACTTCATTGCATAGGATTTCCTATTACAAGGAAAGTTACAATTTTCCCTTTTCAGAACACATTCTGGATTGGTCTAGAATATATTTTGTTGGAGGAACTACATGAGTAGTAAAAATTTTAAAAATTTTATCCAAGGTTCCTTACATAATGTGTAACCTCTGTAAATTTTCCCAGAATTTTTCTCAAGCATTTAGCAGTCCTAAAGTTTTCGTGAATAAGGCTGGTCAGTTTGAAACTTTTTTTTGGACAATATTAGGTCATGATTTTATTGGAGAACCAAATCAAATCCTATGGCCATTAAATTTTTACAAAACCTCAAAAACATTGCAATAGACTACCACAAATTATCTCAAAGTTTTCGTGACCATTTTGTAGTTCAAATAAATCAAAATTTGAAACCAAGTAGGCAGGTACCCTGTTCTGGACAGCATTAATAACCTAACATAAAAATTCATCTTAAAAATATTTAATAATTTTAAAAAATTATAAAAAATTTCAAATTACATCTAAACATAAAAAAGGACCATAAAATGTCAAGAACCAAATTTTTTTATGACTTTACATCCAGGATTTTTGTGTCCCTTTTTCAGAAAAATTTCATCAGCATGCTGATTCCAATCTTCTCATTGTTCTTATATGATTTCAACCATTCTATCATGACAATTTGCCATCCTTGACTTCCCATCATCCTTTGGTTAAATTCATCATTCTAACATCAACATTTAATACATAAATTCATCACAAATTAGAAAACACAGCAGCCCTCACAAGGTTGGAATCAATAACTTTAGTATCTAACAATCACATTAACAATTTTAGGAATCAATCTATGAATTGAAACAATTTATTACTCACCTTAATTCTTCACTTTTTCCTAATATTTGGCTGGTGTTTAGGGGCAGTAAGAGAGCTTCATGCAAAGGAAATAAATTTTAGACACTTGGAAAAATTTAGAAGAAACCATAGGAAAAATTTGAAGAGTTTTTGCTTGATTACCTTGGAAAACCTTTGAATTTCTCTAACAAAACTTGAGATCTTTTCTTATTTTTCTTCTTCTCTTCTTAGTGTGCACGAAATTTTCTGGTAAGGGGCATATTTTCTGACTCTAAAAACCCTAATTACTTTTATAATAATCCTCCAAAAATAATTATAAAGATTTCTACATTTTTCTACAATTTTCCTCATTTTTTTATGATAAAAGGAGACACTTGGGAGGCCTTATTGAACATCCAGCTTCCCCCCTAAAATGCTGAGCAATCAGCTCTTAATCTACTAATTTTAAGCCTCCTTTACTGCTAATTGGGATTTATTACCAAAAGACCCCAAAATTTTACCTTTTTACACTTAAGTTTCTAGCTTCTTGGAGAAGTTTGAAATCAGCCAAGGGCCCACATTTTTGGACATAAATTTTCATATTTGGGTCTTTATAGTGTGGTCTAATCCAACTGAATAAAAAAAAATTGAGTTGGATAAAAAGTAAAAAGGGTTTATTATATTTTGGCCCTAAATTGATCACTTTCTTGCAATTTCGCCCCTGGGCTTGCAAATATTTTTAAAATTAAAATTTTGGACTTTCATAATCATTTTTAAACTCTAAAAATTAATTTAGGCCAACCGCCTAAATAAAATAGTTAATTTACTAAGTTTTTGACTTATTTTTCCCTTAACTTACTGGGTTTCAAAACTTTGATCAAACTCTAAAGGAATTTCTATAAACCAATTCTTAGGTTTTTAAATCCTAATTTTTATTTATTGTAATGATTATTAAAATTTTGAAATTTTTCTAGTTGATCTCACTTCAAAATTATCCTTTCGATTCATCCGATCGCTTGATTTCCTGCCAGAACTTGTAAATCAAGGTTTCTTTAATAAAATTCCTTAGTATTCTTACACTATGGTGGGGTCATTACAAGTTCTCCCCCTTTTAAAAAAATTCATCCTTGAATTTTCCTAATGATAAGATGGTATTTGAAATTATGACAAGTTGTCATAAGAAAACTTACCCAAATAAATTTGGATATTTTTTCCACATCTCTTTCTCTTATTCCCAGGTTGCCTCTTGAATTCCATGTTTGTCCCATACTACCTTTATCATCGGGATTTCCTTAGTTTGTAATTTTTTGATTTGTTGATCAACAATTTGTACTGGTTGTTCCTCATATATTAACTTTGGATCCAATTCTACTGGTACCTCTGTTAACACATAGGACTCATCCGAAATGTATTTTTGTAGCATTGACACATGAAAGATGGAATGAATTGCTTTCATGTTTTCTAGTAACTTCAATTGATAAGCGACCCTTCCAACTCATTTGGTAATTATGTATGGACCAATATACCTAGGGTTCATTTTCCTTTCCTTCCAAATCTCATGATTCCTTTCATAGGTGAGACTTTTAGAAATATGCGATCTCCCACTTGAAATTCTAATTCTCTTCTCCTATTATCAGCATATGATTTATGTCAACTCTAAGCTGCTTGTAATTTTTCTTTAATGATTTGAACTTTGTTCATGGCATCTTTAACTTGATCTAGGCCGATCATTTTGTTTCTCCAAGTTCAAACCATCCGATGAGCAATTTGCATTTTTAGCCATATAAAGCTTCAAACGGTGCCATCTGTATATTGCTGTGGTAGCTGTTATCATATACAAATTCCATTAGAGGTAGATGCTTATCCCAGCTTCCTTCAAATTCTATCACACAAGCTCTTAACATGTCTTCTAAGGTTTGAATCATTCTTTCAAATTGTCCATCAGTTTACAGATGAAATGCTATACTGAATTGCAATTGAGTGCCTAGCATTTCTTGAAATGATTGCCAAAATCGAGAAGTAAATTGTGACCCATAATCAGATATTATTACGAGCAGTACATCATGCAATGGAATAATTTTATCCATATAAAGCTGTGCATACTGTGAGGTGGTGTACGTTGTTTTTACTAGTAGGAAATGCGCAATTTTTGTAAGACGATTTACTATTACCCATATAGAATCATATCCTTTATTAGTATAGGGTAATCCTATTACGTAATCCATTGTAATGCTCTCCCATTTCCACACAAGTATTTGAATATTCTGATAGAGTCCCATCGGGCGCTGGTGTTCTGCTTTTACCTATTAGCAAGTTAGGCATTTAATTACGTATTCTTGAATGTCTTTCTTATTCTCTCCCATAAGTAAACATTTTTCAAATCTTGATAAATTTTAATCGCACCTAAATGCATAGTATAAGACGATTCATGAGCTCTTCTCAAGACTTCTTTTCTCTTGCTAATAGGCACCCATAAATGACTACTATTCCGTATTATTCCGTCTTCATCCACTGTTAAATTTGCCTCTTCATACCTCATGGCTACATTAGTACACATCCTAATCCCACTCTAGAAGCATCGCAATACACTATATATCCCTTTGTATTCTTAGGAAATGTTAACATCGAAGTTGACGTCAAACATTCTTTTAACTTCTGGAAACTTTGCTCACATTCAGCATTCCACACAAACTTCATTCCTTTACAAGTTAATTTAGTTAGCGGCATAACTATTTTAGAGAAATCCTTCACAAATTTCCTATAGTACCTAACCTATACAAGAAAACTACGAATTTAAGTTACTGATGATGGTCGTGGCCATTTAAGCACAACTTCAACTTTTTGTAAGTCTACTTGTATAAGCTGTATAGGAAAGGCCTAAAGCCAATCCCAGGGAACAAAATTGTACTTTCGTCATCCAGAATTCACATTTTGAGAATTTAACATATAATTTATGC
Organism: Sindora glabra; assembly: GCA_020226215.1. Classification (NCBI taxonomy): domain Eukaryota; kingdom Viridiplantae; phylum Streptophyta; class Magnoliopsida; order Fabales; family Fabaceae; genus Sindora; species Sindora glabra. The sequence continues at coordinate 965,478 of JAIUCU010000353.1, forward strand.
TCCTGCAATGTCTGCAAAGTTATTTTCAGATGCTGTGCATTCTCTTCCTCACTTTTGGGATACACCAAAATGCTATCAATAAAGACTATAATGAACTTATCTAAATAGGGTTTGAAAATACGATTCATCAAGTCCATAAAGGCTGCAGGAGCAGTTGTCAATCCAAATGACATCACCAGAAATTCATAATGTCTGTAACGAGTTCAAAATGCCATTTTTGGAATATCTTCTTCCCGTATTTTCAATTGATGATAACTAGAACGCAAATCTATCTTTGAAAAATATTATGAACCCTATAACTAATCAAACATAACATCAATTCTTAGCAGGGATACTTATTCTTGGTAGTGACTTTATTCAACTGCTGATAATCAATACATAGTCATAACAATCCGTCTTTCTTCTTTACAAACAGGACTAGCGCTCCCCATGGAGATGTACTAGGGCATATAAATTTTTGTCTAGCAAGTCTTGTAATTGTTCCTTTAATTCTTTTAGATCTGCTGGTGCCACCTATAGAGTGCAATGGATATAGGGTCTATTCCAGGAATCATTTCGATTGTAAATTCTATCTCATGATTTGGTGGTAATTTTGTTAAATCAACCAAGAAAACATCAGGAAATTCCTTTACTATAGGGACTTGATGCATTGTTCTTTCCTCTTTCCCATCTTCCTTTATCGAGGCTATCCATACTACATGGCCTCTGTTAACAAATTTTTGAACCTTGGTACATAATACAAAGGTTGGCATTCCTAGCCTCCTTTCACTTTGCAAGGTTTGGACTACCCCTCCTTCTAGTTAATAGGTAATGGTCTTATAGTAACTGTCAACACAAGAATGATATTTTGATAATTAATCCATGCCTAATACTACATCATAATCAACTATTTCTAACTCACTCAATTTTATAGTGGCTAGGTGACTATCTATTCGAATACCGCAATGGTTAAGATTATAAGTTGCCAAAGTAGTCTCCCTAACCATAATTATTAAATGTGCTTGGTAGGGAGCATTAATATTAGCCTCGGATCTCCCTCCAGTTGTCCTCCTGTTGCAATCTCCGCTAGCTAGTTCTTCTTCTAGTGGTTTACCCGCCACTTCTTGGCGTACTTTGCATAGCTACCACTCTCCCTATACTCCTAGTACTTTCTTCTTGGAACTGATGTGTTCCTCTTTCTCTTAAACCACCTTCTCTGCTTGACCTTTTAGTCGCACGAATCTCTGCTTTAATGGCTTGGTTCAAGCCTTGCTTATAAGTAGTACTGTCTGATACGCTCACCTAGTCCTAAAGGTAGTCGTGTAATCCATGCACAAATTGATTGACTCTTGCTTGTTTGGTAGGAAGTAGATATTCTGCATGCCGTGATAGTCAGGTAAATTAAGCATCATACTAGGCTACTATCATTGTGTTAGTGTATATGCCCTAAAACTAATTATATTGGTGATTGTAATTTTGAATCATGTTATTTTAATGGCAATTCCAATTATTATATTTATATATATCGTCTGCGTAATATATTTAATTATAATAATAACCTTAGAATAATTGTATTCTTAAATGTCCCTAGTCATATATCATTGTGGATTAGGTTGCTTTGATATGTTAAGACTAGCATGTGTGAAGACTTATATGGGATATTAAGTTTACACATGAGTACAAGTTAGAGAACTTGTATACTGGACCGACCCATATTAAGAACACTACATGGATCGTTATATGAGTGTCATAAGTGGTTCTTAGTGATCATTATTAATATGGTCCTTTGACCTGAGATCACCAAGGTTCCCTACATGTGAGTTTCATATTTTGATACTATTCTATGTCACTAATGGTTAAGTGAATGCAAGGGTAGATATTGGATATGTCACATATCATACGGAGGGGTTTGTGTGATTAAGATGGGATTTGTCCATCCTATATAACAGGAGTAACATCTATGGGCCCCTTGACTAAGTAAAATTGAGAAAATGCATGGCCATGCTCAGATGAATTGACATGAGATGTCAATTACATTTGTTTTAGTCAGCTTACTTAGGAGTCAAGAAACCTTAAGATTGGGCTATACGGGAATGACACGGTCCATGTCTCGTGCTCAATCTAGATGTATAGGACAAAAGGACATAAGTGATGATCACGTGTAAAGGTTTAGTCAAATCACTGACTTTCTCATTATTTGGGTAACAATGATGTGTTGCTAGACACCAATCTTTGTTTATGATCATTAATATGATTAATGATCATTGCCAACGTAATGAGAGCCTGTAGGGTCGCACACTTAGAACTTAGTGAATTTGGAATTAATGGACCAAATTGTTTGGGCTTAATATTTGGGAATTCATGTTATAATTATAAGGCCCAATAGTAAGCCTATAATTATACAATGGAATAAGGCCCAAATAGGTTAGGTTTTTCTATGCACCTATTTAAATAGGCTTATTAGGTAATAATAGGATTACTATTATTCTTCACGCACCCCAAGTAAAAGCATAGAAAAACCCTAGCCACTCTCCTTGACTAAAATCTCTGAAGAGGCGTAGCTAGCACTACGAGGTCTAAGGAGATCAATTCCAACCGGTGTGTGTAGCAGACATTCATCGGTGATTCACGGGTTCGTGTGGATACCACAGAGGTGCAGCCACAAAACGTTGTACTGGTGATCTGATTTACTGGTTTCCATTCCGGTTCGTGATTTGGAAGCAGATCAGATTTGCTGCAGCAGTCAGAAGAATTTTGCCGAAAGGTATAAACCCTAATCCTTGATCTATGGCGTTCTAAATTCGCATGGATCCTTGGTGGAAATCGTGTAAAAATTTTATTCCGCTGTGCATGTATGATGCGCGATTTCCAGCACATTGGCCCTTGAGTTAACTTTTCGAATTCTCGAGCTTTTACTTCTCTAATGCTCGGTGGTAAAAATTTATCAATGAATTCTTCTTGAAATCGCTTCCACATGATTGGTTCACGTGCCATAATGATAGGTTCTATATTATGAACATACCAAAAGTGTGCCTCGTCTTCTAACTGGTAACCCACCAATTCTACCATCATATTTTCATCACATCCCAATAACCTACAAGTCCTTTTTACTTGATCTATAAACTGATATAGATCAACTGTAGGTTCTGTGCCATTGTATTTAGGGGGGTTTAATTTTTGAAATTCATGCACTATCTGTAATCTTTCCTTTGAATGTAACACCGAAACTTCTAGTCTTGGTGGTGATCCCGAGGGCAAGGTAGAAAATTTTTAATTTTAATTCAGAAATGCATCTAGTGTCTGTTGTAACTTTACAACCTTATTTAGAGCTGTAGACTGCTCTAGTTTTACCCTTTAAAGGTTTTTAAGGGGGTATATTTACTGATGCCTCATTTTATGGTGTTTCTGGATGCATTTTAGTGGGTCGATGAGACATTTGGGGCTGAGTCTATCTTTTCCTAACCATGGTTATCTAACAATAATCTAAACTAGTAAATAGAACTAATTTAAAATATGAAAAATTACCTGGGACTTCCATGGATCCACTACTGCTGATACTTACTTCTTGAGGATGTTCTTGAACCCCATAGATTATTTTGATCACCACAGACTTTCATACAAAGTGTTATAGGTATTCAGGATCATGCTCTGATACCAACTTTGTCACGACCCCTCTTTCGGCTATCGTGACTGGCGTAAAGACACCTAATTAGTGCTAACTTCCTAATTAGACATCTTTACAAGCCTTTGACCTCCAATTATTTTTTTGAAAAAGTGGGATAACTAGTGTAAATAATTCAAACGCATACATAGAATAAAATTTTTATATTTATAAAAACAAATATCTATTTGTATACAACAAAATTATGGCTATTATAAACAATTGTACAATATTTACTCTACTAGTCAGACTCACTAACCCAGTTAGAACCCCATTCTGGATCCTTCTCAAGATCCGATTTTGAGGATGTACTAGTCTCATGAGATACCAGTGGGGTTGTGTTGCTTCTACTACTCTCGATTTTTGCAACACGTTCTAGTGGAAAGAAACTAATTGGACTGGAATTGGAATTAAACTTTTCAACTGTAGTATCAAAATGAACATCGGTACCACGTAGAGCTGCTCGAGCATGCCACTTGACTAAAACCTTAAATGTGCCATGTGGGTTTCGAACAGTTCCAATGTAAGTATCAGTATGCAGTATCTGATCCACAGTTAGTACTTGAAAAAGAGAAAATTAATAAAAGAATGAGTATTTACAATACTCAGTGAGTAACAACTAGTTTCCTCATCCTTAGTATATACTAGGGAACAACTTATGTCTGGATCTTTTATTCATTCCATTTATAACATTTAATTATACAATAAATGTCATGAGAAATGATTATAGTTGGCATGCAACCTTATATCTTCGGTCCGACCTTATCCCACTCGCCTGGGCCCGAGGCCCCCATCCTTTTTCCTCCACTACTAACCACCCACTCTCCTTCTTCATAAAAGATGTTATATCTCCCCATTCATCAATTTCATATGCAAGTCTAGTGGGATGCCACTCGCTTCAACCACTATAAAAGATAACCAAGTCCAGTGGGATGCCACCTGTATCAACCATTGTTACGTCTCTTATAAGTAAAATGTCAACTATACCATGAATGTTTTATGCAATTCTCTTACCATTCCATGCCTCAATAGGATTAGGTATCCCCATTAAATCATTCATATTGTTTAGAAGTGGCATTGGAATAACAATACACCCTTAGGGTGTAGCAACTAAAGCACTAAGAATTAATATTCTTGTAAGAAAATAATCATATTATTTTCATGGGATTTAAAATGGTAAACAATGTTCTCAAAATCACAAATAGTAAATATAATAAATGTTATATGAAGACTTCATTGCATAGGATTTCCTATTACAAGGAAAGTTACAATTTTCCCTTTTCAGAACACATTCTGGATTGGTCTAGAATATATTTTGTTGGAGGAACTACATGAGTAGTAAAAATTTTAAAAATTTTATCCAAGGTTCCTTACATAATGTGTAACCTCTGTAAATTTTCCCAGAATTTTTCTCAAGCATTTAGTGGTCCTAAAGTTTTCGTGAATAAGGCTGGTCAGTTTGAAACTTTTTTTTGGACAATATTAGGTCATATTTTATTGGAGAACCAAATCAAATCCTATGGCCATGAAATTTTTACAAAACCTCAAAAACATCACGATAGACTACCAGAAATTTCCTCATAGTTTTTCGTGACCATTTTGTAGTTCAAATAAAACAAAATTCGAGACCAAGTAGGCAGGTACCCTGTTCTGGACAAGATTAATAACCTAACATAAAAATTCATCTTAAAAATATTTAAAAATTCCAAAAAATTATAAAAATTTCCAAATTACATCTACACATAAAAAGGACCATAAAATGTCAAGAATGAAAATTTTTTATGACTTTACATCCAGGATTTTTGTGGCCCTTTTTCAGAAAAATTTCATCAGCATGTTGATTCCAATCTTCTCATTGTTCTTATATGATTTCAACCATTCTATCATGACAATTTGCCATCCTTGACTTCCCATCATCCTTTGGTTAAATTCATCATTCTAACATTAAAATTTAATACATAAATTCATCACAAATTAGAAAACACAGCAGCCCTCACAAGGTTGGAATCAATAACTTTAGTATCTAACAATCACATTAACAATTTTAGGAATCAATCTATGAATTGAAACATTTATTGCTCACCTTAATTCTTCACTTTTTCCTAATCTTTGGCTGGTGTTTAGGGGTAGTAAGAGAGCTTCATGCAAAGGAAATAAATTTTAGACACTTGGAAAAATTTAGAAGAAACCATAGGAAAAATTTGAAGAGTTTTTACTTGATTACCTTGGAAAACCTTTGAATTTCTCTAACAAAACTTGAGATCTTTTCTTATTTTTCTTCTTCTCTTCTTAGTGTGCACGAAATTTGCTGGTAAGGGGCATATTTTCTGACTCTAAAAACCCTAATTACTTTTATAATAATCCTCCAAAAATAATTATAAAGATTTCTACATTTTTCTACAATTTTCCTCATTTTTTTGTGATAAAAGGAGACACCTGGGAGGCCTTATTGAACATCTGTTACGTGTAAAATGGTTTGTCAATTAGCGCAAGTGCACACTATCGTAAACAAGTAATAAAGTGATGAGAAAGTATCGTTCCCACGAGGATTGTTTCACTAAGTACTAAAATTTATAATCCTAATACTATTTGGCAAATCGATAAATTGGAATTGAAGTGAGTAAATAAAGATTGATGCAAAAATATACTTAAAAATAAATATGAATGCAATTAGAGTGAAGATAAATATGCATAAAAGACCTAGGGATCAGACTTCACTTAACAATTTCGGATTGAATCATCTATCTACACTAATCCAATTTTAACTCCCTTAATTGATAGTCGAGTTTCCCTAAATTAATCACTAGCCTCTTCCAAGGTCAAGTAATTCTATAACTAATTGCTAATTCACTATATTCCTATGTGAATTACAACAACTAATCATGCATTAGGATTTATGGAACTCATTAAGACTACATAAACCATATGAATATATTCCTATTTCATATGTAATTTACGATTTTAATTATAGGTTCCATACATATGTATCTCCTTCCGGTCTCAACACACATATTGAGTTCATTCAAAAGGTGGTCAATCAATTGAAAGCATTAAGAGCAATAATTAAAACTCAATCTAGGAAATAAAATCAAAATTAGTTTCAATAGATTAGAATTCAATCCATTATTATCAAGTTACGTCATCACCCTAGGAAGATAAAAAATTAGAACATAATGAAATTAAAAACAAACTCAAAATAAAATAGAAACATCATCACATTCATGATACAAACATAAGATTATAATTACAAATGTATGAAAATAGAAATACTATCCATCCATGTAGGAGGTAAAACCTTCCATGTAGGAGGAGAACCTAGCCTTCCATGTAGGAGGCATACAAGAACTAAGAATGCATGAACTAAACTACTATCTAGGATGCATGAATCAATGAATGCTTGGATGCTTGAATGCTCTCCACTTTCACCTATTTATAGGTGAATGAATCAGCTGCAAGTCATAAATCTTGACCACTAACTACCAATCACATGCTTCATCTACCATTCATGGTCTCTAACTACCCTTTTTTTATTTTTGCAGCAACAATTCTTCTAACTTGTTGGTAATTTTTGACCACCAGAATGACATATTTACATCTTATTGTCAACATAGGAGTTGTAGAGCCGGATATTATCTTTCAAATGCCGCAAAGAACTCCTGATTTTGACATTTATAACTCAAGTTATGATCAGATTAGTAGCCAAAGGTCAGATTCCGCCAGAACCACTGTTTCATCTTCCAAGCAGAATTTGAGATCCTTAGATCCTGAACTGGGATTTTCTTTAAACATGAAAGTTGCAGGGATTTTTCTTATCTTTTTATCCATATAAAGAACAACCCAATCCAACATCTAAAACTCCAGATATAGCCTAAAACCTGAAACAGGGTCAAAATACAGCATTATCTAAAATATTTGATTTGATTTCAAATTCAAGACTCATTCACAAAATGCAACTAAATTTATTAAATTAAACAAGATAACATCCAAAAATGCATCATACAAGGGAAAATAAATATGTAAATATTTTACGTATCAATGTCCAACTTCCCTCCCCCTGCAAAATGCTAAGCAATCAGCTCTTAATCTACTAATTTTAAGCCTCCTTTACTACTAATTGGGGTTTATAACCAAAAGACTCCAAAATTTTACCTTTTTGCACTTAAGTTTCTAGCTTCTTGGAGAAGTTTGAGATCAGCCAAGGGCCCACATTTTTAGACATAAATTTTCATATTTGGGTCTTTAAAGTGTGTTCTAATCCAACCCAATAAAATTTTTTTTTGAGTTGGATAAAAAGTAAAAAGGGTTTATTACATTTTGGCCTCAAATCGGTCACTTTCTTTGCAATTTTTCCCCTAGGCTTGCAAACATTTTTAAAATTAAAATTTTGGACTTTCATAATCATTTCTAAATTCTAAAAATTAATTTAGGCCAACCACCTAAATAAAATAATTAATGTACTAAGTTTTTGACTTATTTTTCCCTTTTTTAATTTACCAGGTTTCAAAATTTTGATCAAACTCTAAAAGAATTTCTATAAACCTATTCTTAGGTTTTTAAATCCTAATTTTCATTTATTGTAGTGATTATTAAAATTTTCAAAGTTTTCTAGTTGTTCCCACTTCAAAATTATCCTTTTGATTCGTCCGATCACTTGATTTCCCGCCGGAACTTTTAAATCAAGGTTTCTTTAATAAAATTCCTTGGTATTCTTACCCTATGGTAGGGTCATTACATTAAAATCTTTTAGGGCTCTAAATTTCCTTGAATCGACTATTTGATTCCATTAAGTTTCTTCCAATTTTACTTCTACTTTACTTTTATTTTGTGCTTATTTAATACATTGCTTTTACATTAATTTTGTGCAACTAACCCCTGAATTCTAATTCTGTTCTACATACAACTTATTATTGCATTGTTGCATTTTGACTTTAATTATATTTCTGCACACATTCTATTTCATTGCATTATCATTCTATTTGCCTTAGTTCTTCATATTTTCATTGTATAAATAATTAAATAATTGTATATATATTGTTAAGAAATAATCTAGGATAGATAAAATCAATGGATCACTAGGGGTACGACTTGGTTATGCCACTATACAACATTATCTTACAGCACACCAGTTTTAATATAATTTTGGTGCATTGTGACGTGTACATCAAAATTTTGGTGCCGCTACTGGGGATCCTTTTAAATTTATCTTTTGCTACATATTACTAGCAATTTATTACACAGTTATTCAAGCATTCTAGTTAGTAGTTGCATATTTTAGTGCCTCACTTTAATCATTGCTATTTCTGTTGTTTCTAAATTTTTTGTTGTTATTTCTGTTGTTTCTATTCTACTATTTTTATTTTTATTGTTTCTAATTTTGTTATTGTTGTTCCTGCTAATTTTAATATTGTTGTTGCTGTTTTTGCTCTTTTTAATTTTGTTATTGCTATTTTTGTTGTTTCTAATTGCAGCTACTGTTTTTGACATTTTTGTGTTTAATTCTATTATTTTTAATTCTATGATGTCTGATTTTGCTATTTCCAAGCTTGTTAATTTTGATTTGCATGTTAAAAATATCCATGATGACCTACTTGCTGAATTTCCTGAAATTTCTCAATTTATGGATTGTATAGATGACCATGAATGCACTTGTAAAGATAATGATGTTAAGTGTGACATTTGTGCTGAAATTTTTGCATTTTTATATGTTAAAATAGCAATGCTATTTTAAAAATTACAGAAAAACAAGATGAGGAGGACATTCTATAACTCCCTAACTTATCAACACCTTGTTCCTCAATTACTAGATGATTATTACGCACTCATTCGCCATCTACCTCAAGCTAATACAGAATATCTCAAATTTCTGTACTTTATACACATGAGCAAAAGTCGTATAATTATACAAAAAGAGTTCAATTTACAATTCGTACATCCATTATGTACAATATCACCGACTATCTAGACATACTTTTTTTTTCATCACATTTACAATCTCAAAACATTATTGTCCTTTTTCATAAGAGCCTTTGGAAGCATCACCTGGAATGGTTAGTCACAATACAGAAAAACATAAGAAACAGAGTTTCCTAGTAGCTAGCTATTACCATAAAAACATATCAAGCCATTCCAGATCCTTAAGCAAATAAAACGTACATTTCGAAATCAATCAATCATATGTCACCTCATTCATTACCATTGTAAGAAATGTGCATCACACATAACAATCAACAATCCCCTTCAAGGACTCATATCAATATCTAGATGGCCATCACAGATAATCGTACCTAGGCCTCATATACAGCATCACGCTGTCTTCCCGGGGTTCCCGAGCCAAAAGGCCTAACACAGTATCACACTGTCTTCCCGAGGTCCCTGGCCATAGGTACCACACACAACAAATGCACTATTATCCCCGAGGATCCTGAGCCATAGGCCAAACACAGTATTCTATTGTCTTCCCGGGTTGTGCCACAACAATTGAATTATCATTCCGGGGACCCGAGCCATAGGCCAAACACAGTATTCTACTGTCTTCCCGAAATGCGTGCACAACAATTTCATACACATTCCATACAATGGCATAAAATATAGAAAATCATGTAAATAGAAAACAGCTTAAGGATAAAGCTAGCTACTTTTCACAAGCTTCCAATGTGATGTTCCCTTTGCTCTCACCAAAAACTCCTTTACACTTCCTCTTGCCTTTGCAAGTTGTCACTCTTTAGTCTATACAAATACACATCATAATTTCTTGTTAGAACATTATCACTTTCCCTAATCCTCATGTATTCTTTACTTTCTCCACTTAATTAAATGCATACTTAGATGCTCTATACTTTGTTTTCAAGCCTTGTGATGACACATAAGAACATTAGAAAAGGATCCAGGGGTAAAGCCATGCAAAACATGAAGAAATCAAGCCAAAAAGTTCACTTATCAAAGAACACGGGGGTCCCATACCCCGTGTTCAGGGCCGTGTTCCTTACTGGTTCACTTCTGGGCTACTCGACAAAGAACACGGGGGTGAACACGGGCCGTGTTCTACCCCGTGTACCTTACTGCCCTTCAGTCCTGAGGTAAACACGGGGAGTGTTGCACCCCGTGTAGCACACTGATCAGCTTCGACGAGGAACACGGGCCGTGTTCTACCCTGTGTACCTTGCTGATCCTCCGAAAATACTTTAAACACTAAAACTCCTTCCTTCCTTCTTTTCCATATTATGGTTTTAGCTTCTCAAAAGGAAAAAAAAGCACATAAACACCTTCACAACTCAAAGTTTCATCTTCCATAAGCTTCATAAATTCATAGAAACCAATTTAACTTCATCAATTTAGTCAAGTTCTAAACATATCATGCCAACACTACACATGCACCATTATGCCTCTAAAACCCAAATGTGTACATCATGTTTCTTGCTATTTTTACACCAAACCAAAGCTATAAATCATCATAACAACATCTAAAACACCATTAAACATGTTTAAATCATCCTAAATTCCATGTTCAATCACCCTTGACCACACCAACCTCAAGATTTCAAGAAACTAAGAAGAGTACATTAAAGAGCTCTTAGAGGAGAACAATTTTACCTCTTGCAACAACTTGAAAGTCCTCACTTGGAGCTCCCCAAACTTAATCAAACTTGAGCTTTTCTTCACTCTAAGCACATCAATGGATAGAGCTTGAGGAGAGGAGCAACTTTCCCTTCTACCACTAAGCTTAAATCTCACTATTTTTGGGTGAAAAACTGAAAAGAAACTTTCTCTCTCTTTCTCTCTCTCTCCTGCATGTCTCAAGCTTCTTTCATGGAGGTGCTGCAGCTTTTTAGAAAAGTGGAGAAGAGAGGAGAGTTTTCATGAAGCTCTAGGGGCATTTTGGTCTTTTTTGAGATTCTCAAGGGTATTTTAGTCCTTTTTCACCAAAAGTAAGGCTATTCTTGCCAATATTTTTCTAACAATGACACTTGTCATAAATCCATTGGTCACACTAATAAAAATCATATATTGCACCCAAAAACTCTTAGTTATTCATATTAGATCCCAATTCCTTAGTTATTTCACTTTAACCACACCCGATTCTGCACTTTTGCAATTTAGTCCATAGGGTCTCTGTCTGTTTAAAATTTCTTACACTGTCAGACTTAGATAACTCTCCTTTTTAGGGTTCTCTAACCTCCTCTGATCATTTATACTGCTTATGAAAATAAATTCTTTTCCCTACTATCCTTTTTCCTTCAAAAATTTCGTTTACCCTACACTTAATTCCTTTCAACTTAAGATTCACCCACCAAGCTAACTCAAACGTGCTCTTCGTTTCTACAGCCTCAGAAAATAAATATTCAAATAATAGAATTGAAAATTCGGGATATTACACATTCTAACTTTAGAACAAAAAAATGCTTTTATCTTGATCATTCTCACTCTCACCATTTTATTGAACATGTTAAATTTTTTTTACCAGATGAAGTTGAAAATTCAAGAAACAAGAATAATTTAAGAATAGCACTTGGCCCATTTATGGTGGATGATTCAAATTTTCATAACATCTTTTTTATGGATGACACAAAGCTTGGCAAATTGAAAGCAAAGGAGATAGTCAATCCTCATATAGATCCTAGTTGAAGAAATTAAAGCCATGGTCTAGCCAAAGACATTAAAAAAAGGCGCTTCTTGGGAGGTAACCCAAGCCATTTAGATTTGCTCTCTCTTACCCTTCTCTTTTATTTTTCATGTCCTTTATCTTTCTTAATATTATTCTTGATGAAATTGATATGCTTTACATTGAGGACAATGTAAAATTTAAGTGTGGGGGGAGACTTTAGGATTTACTTTATGCTTTGTGTTTTCATTCAATATTTTTTTAAAAAAATTAAAAATTAAAAAAAATAAAAAATATATTTTTCACTTGATTTTAAGTCACTTTGAGTCTTTTTTAGTTACTTTCCATTAATGGAGATTTTGCACTTTCATGAGTAACATTTAATTGAAGTTAAATAGGATTCATAACATGATTGAATGAATGATTTTGCTTCTTAAAATTAATTGAGATTTTGCACTTTCATGAGTAACATTCAATTGAAGTTAAATAGGATTCATAACATGATTGAATGAATGATTTTGCTTTTTAAAATGAATTGATGTAGTGATAGATTTTGAATTGGTAAATTGAATTTGGTAACGTGACTTACCTTATGAGAATTTGAGCCTTTTATTGAAAATTAATATCATGATATTGTATTTCCTTCTTGTGTGATGTTATTCCATGATTTGTTTCTCTAGAACTTGCTTTGAATCTTTTTGAGATTACGTTTTGCATATGCATGCACAAACATGATTAAGGCATTCTTTCTTTCTTTTAAGCTAGAGCCATAAAGCCAACCTTGAACCTTTTACCTTTGTTAAGCCCGCTTGAGCTTTTTATTATCTTTTTTTGTTAATTAACCCATGATCATATTTTTTCAATAAATGTCTTTATCTAGCATTAGGGATTAGTAGAGCATTTGAATTTTTATAAGATAGGTTGTTGAATAAGTGTGGGGGTGTGTGAGTTTATGTCTTGTGAAAAATTGTCATCAAAGGTTTGTTGAAAAAAAAAACAAATCAATCAAATTTCAAAAAAAAAAGAGGAAAAAAAAAAGAAAGAGAAAGAAGAGTGAAAAAAATAAAAAAAGAATAAGGCAAAAAGGAAATTGAAAAAAAAAAGAAGAAGAAAAAGATAAGAGAAAAGAAAATTAAATAAAGAAGTTGATGAGTATTTGAATTTAAATTTGGATTGATATGTTGAGTTGTAATTGTTTATAATTTACCCATGTGTTTTTAGTTCAGGTGCTCTATTGATTTCTTTAGTTTCTAACCTTCTTTCATCCTTATTTTTCCTTCCTTTTCCTTAGCCCCATTACAACCTTATAAAGTCCTTTTGATTTGTGTGTGCATGTGACTTGAGTAATGGTAATTAGATGATTAGCAAGCTTATGGTAAAAAATTTCACGGAACGAACTTTGAGTGAAACACTTTAGCCTAAACACTTGAGAGATGGAGAGTGAAGTTTGTGAGAATCTACCAATTTGATCTACTCTTTTTGAATGAAGTTATTATGTTAGTTAGTTTTAAGTTTGTTAAGATTTTTCTTCATGATATGTTATATTTCTTGCTGCCTTTGGTTGGTTCTTGCTTATAGATTTGTGAATTTGAAGTTATTGGAAAGTAAAGTCTTTTGTTTCTAAGTTTTAAAAAAAGTTTTGTCTTGCCCAAGGACGAGCAAGGGATAAGTGTGGGGGAATTTGATGAGAAAAATATTTACTATTTTATTTTCACTTGTTTTATATCTCTTAGGTGTTATATTTGCTTAATTTTATAGAATAAGCCTTGTTTTATAATTTTGGATTAATTTTACAAGTTTTTGAATTTATTTGATAAATGCTGGATTTTGACACTGTTTCTATTTTTCAGTCATAACTTAGGCTCCAGATGTTGGATTGATTCAAATTTTATATTAATTGAAAGCTAAAAGAGATATCTACAACTTTTATATTTTGGTCAAAGCTTAGTTCGGAATCCTTCAAGCCTTTACTTGGTTAACAACCTAAAGTTGTGTTTCTATCCTAACTGAACCCATTTCTATATTTGGACCATATCTGGAGCTATAGTGGTCTGATTGACCTGAAATGAATGCCCAAATTCTTAGAAGACATAGGCCTACAACTTTCACATTTATGGATCTTCCAAAATTCATCAATTTCATGGTTAAAATCAGGCTGAAAGTCAGATCAGCAAGATTTCACTACTGGACCTTCTAGAAGAAATTGCTAAGTTTTATAATCCTAATAAGAATAGGATCAGCAAAGCCTTAATTTTTGTAATCCTAAGAGGCTAAGATTAGGATTCTATAGGTTGTATTAGATATAAATAGAGATAAGGGGGTAGACAATATATCATACAATCATACAATTAAACTTTATACAGTTCAGCAGCTTAGTTTTCTTTCTTCTTCTTCAAGTTTTTGTCTTCCAACCGTGGAGGACTAATTTTCTGAGGTTGATTCAAGGAGTTTGAAGATCTCCTCTCAAGAATTATGAGATCATGCTTTGTAATGTTGATCATTTTTAATTAATTTTCCTCTTTCTCTATTTAATTATGTTGAATTCTTGAGATTTCATGTGTTGGGTGTTGATTTGATATAATTAATGTTCATCCTTGTAGTTTATGAATTCTTTGCTATTTTATTATGAAATTATGGTTGAAAAATCATAGTTTTATGCATAAGGACAGAGGGTTGAGGGATTAATTTAGAGATTTCTAATTTAATTTCTCAAATCAACTGAATTCTAATTATAAATCAATTTCGATCTAGGTTAGGGATTATAGTGATTGCTTAATTCAATTAATCCTAATTGATTAAATAATAGGCAATTGTCTTGCGTAGAATTTACGAATTATTGCAGGGATTCTAGGTAATTCAAAGTTGAAGAATTAATTAGAAAAAAAGTCAAATCCTAATTTATCTTTGATTAATCCAATTTATGGCTCTCAATTTCCTTGAATTGGCTATTTGATTCTATTGAGTTTCTTCCAATTTTACTTCTACTTTACTTTTATTTTGTGCTTATTTAATACATTGATTTTACATTAATTTTGTGCAACCAACCCCCACAATTCTAATTTTGTTCTCCATACAACTCATTATTGCATTGTTGCATTTTGACTTTAATTTTGTTTCTGCACACATTCTATTACATTGCATTATCATTTTATTTGCCTTAGTTCTTCATGTTTTTCTTACATAAATAATTAAATAATTGTATATATATTGTTAAGAAATCATTTAAGAATGATGAAATCAAAGGATCACTAAGGATACAACCTAGTTATGCCACTATACAATATTATCTTACAACACACCAGTTTTAATACATTTTTGGCGCATTGCGATATGCACATCATTGCCTCTTCCACAAGTTCTATAGTCTTCTGTCATCTCTTTGCCTTTTAATGTCATCCTTCATTATATTAAATTCTCTTTTTATTATTTTTTGAATTGTCATATTGCATTAATGTTTTTCTTTTTGTCCTTAACCATGATCCTTTTTATCTTCAACAAGACAAAACACACCATTAACATTAGAAACTTCAATTACATAGAAATTATGAAGATTTGACATTTGTTTAGACATTTTATTTGAACTTTTCTTCAAAAATTGATGATACTTCATAAGTTAAGGTTGAGAAATATAATGAAATCTTCTCTTCAATGCTTGATATGGTTTCTTGATTATCATTGACTCTAACTTCATTTATTAGTAGCAACCATGAACTCTCCATCTTCAAAAAGACTAGACAAATTATATGTTACCTCATCATGAATTCTCTTTTTGTCAACTTCTCTAAATAAATAATGTAAATCATGAACTATTTCTTCAACATCAATCACAACATCTTCTTCATCTTTAAAAAGACATGACAAATCATAGATTATCTCATCATGGATTCTCCAGTTCTAACCCACTTCTTCTACTTTAACATCTTATATCGGTAATGTGGTCTTTTTATCTTCTTTAATTACACGAGAAAACCTTGAGTAATTTTTTTTCATAGATTCTAAACTTTATTATTCCTTTTTAATCTTTAGATTTTTTTCCTTCTTGGATCTTTAAATTCCTATTAGTTTCTTCAAATTCAACATCTATATTTACAAATACATAAATGCAAGTTGGTTTTTAAACAAACTCATCATTTCAATTGTTGAATATCTCATGATTTTCCTTTCCTTTTCCTTATTAAAAACATTATACAACTTTTTCCAAGCTTATTATGTAGTGGTTGCATCCATTATGATCTCCATCATGACATAATCCAAACCTTGGTGGATAATGCTAAAGGCTGATTAATTAATTTTCCTTTCTTGTGCTAAAGCATCCTTCTCTTTTTGAAATAATATAGCATCATCACTTGGTAGGAAGTAGCCTTTCTCTGCACTCTTCCATACACCTTATGCTCTTAGCAACTCCTTCATATGAATACACCAATGACCATAGTTCCTTTTTACTAGGACATGATACACTCTATCATTGTCCAACATCTTTCAACACTTTGGAACCTAGCTTTCCACTTCACTGCAATACTTTGAAACTAAGCTATGATGCCACTTTGTTAGGAGGAAGAGGAATATCTAAAAGAGAACTTAGACTTATTTAATTAGATCTTGGGGTATATATAGTACTTAAGGGTGATTTTTAATGCATGTATATAGATACGCTAATAAATAAATCACTTAAATCTAAATGCATGGACCTTAACATAAATGAATCACACATATCTAGATGTATGTAATTTAACATTCAAAGTATATGCTTACACATAAAAAACCTAATAGATATATGAACTCAAACATGTAAAGTTACAAAATTACTACTTTCAACAATCTATCTATACATTGAATTAAGTTGACTTCATCTTTATTGCTCAAAAGCATGAGCATTCCAAGGGAAGCTAGGCTCTCTAACAAGAATAGACCCAATTACACCAAGGCTAGTTGATTAACCTTGACATATAGTTTTTCTAGTTTCATCAAATCAATTTTCCTCAAGATTTCAAGTACTAATATCCATCTAGAAGTAACATCCAGTTCAAGCCCTCCTCATTATAGTTTCTAATTTGTATCCTCACATATTTCTCCTTTAATTCCCCAATGTTATCTAAAAGCAAGTGTTTGACCTTTTAAAATATGAGATGAATGATGCATTTATAGGATGTATAATAGTTGGATAGAAAGAAGTAATTCAGAGAAGAAACCATTTAGCTAGCATGATTTTCATATAAAAATTGAATTAAAATAGGTCAAGATAAATTTTTAAAAAATCCTGCATAATTAATGCATGATTAGTACTAAAATAATAAATAAGGATTAAAATCAAAATTTTTACATAGTCTTACTATTTCTATATTATATTTCTTGCTTTCATTTATGGATCATTTTCAATAAAATAAAATAAAATAAAAAATAGATATCACTCTTTAGCTTAACATTCTTTATCAGAGAGTATGATATTCTCACATTCAAAAAGATGAATAATGGACTTCTTATTTCTTAAAAGAATATGCAAAGTGAGTAATACATCAGTTATAAAAAAAGGAAAAAAGATGAATGGTACATTTACATAATTTATCACTGAAAGTGCAGATCAAATTATGCATGATTGATATTTTAATGGATTTTATTTAGAAAAAATAGATAAGTGTAGTAAACCTAAAAATCACATAGATATTCAACTTGTAAGACTGTGCACTTTCAAATTAATTCTATTTTATGTTAGCTTTTTATATAGAATCATAGATGATTAGATTATGGGGTACCTTTAATCTTTTGATGTAGATCCTTATCCCTTTGATTAGTATCTTTAATATATGAAGCTATCGAAAGAAGCTTCTTCTCCTAGCTTGATATCATTTTTGTTAACCCCAAGTTTTATATGATGAGTTTTGATGATGACAAACGAATGTTGCAATAGCATTGCATATATTTATACCAAAATGTTATAAAATCTTAAATAGACATGCTACATTATAATTTCAAAAGCAATGCTTGATTATGTGCTAAAAATGTTATACAATCATCAATAACCATATGATTGATCAAGATACATGATATGATAATTATGTATGTTCTTATGTGCTAATTTGTTATATATTTTACATATGAATCATACATCAATATCTTGATATATTAAATTAGACTAGTTATATATATAGTTTGTAATGTTTATATCTATTATATATAAAAGTCCAAAATAAAGAAGAGTGAGCATTAAAGTAAAGCAATCAAAGATCTTATCATGCTCAAATTAAGAATGAACAAGGAAGAAAGGCAAGAAAGAAAATGTGATCAAAGTATTAAAGGATGATCATATTCAAGTTTTGAAAGCTTAGAAACATCAAGAAAAGCATAAGGACTTCATTAGTATAAATTTTCACTTTAGGTTTATACTTTCTTGTAAGATAAAGTCTTTCATGATATAGAGCTTAAGCATGTTTTTATAATTTTAACTTGATTAAAATATTTTAAAAAGATAGCCTACTATCATATTTTTACAAAATAGCCCATGGGACATTTGAGAAATTAATGAGATACAAAGTTTTGATTTTTTCAATTTTAACCTTTAGTCACTTTTTTAATCATATCTCACAAAATACTTGTGATTTGATTGTTAAACCTTTTCTATACAAAAATAAACTTAAATATCTTTTCACAAATCATTTACTTAAAATGATTAATATATGAAAAAGTTATAATTTTTTCAAGTTAAGTTTTGAAATTAGTTTTTTGCATTCCAATCTTTTCTAACCTTTGCTTATTATTTTGATCATATCTCAAAAGCTACAAATGATATGAGCTTGAAATTATTTTTATTGAAAGTAGACTCAAAGAACTTTCTATGGATAGGTCATTTGCTTAAGATGATGAAGATATGAAGAAGTTATGAATTTTATAATTTAACTCTCAAAATCATATTTTTACAATGCACCCTTTATGACTTTTACTCGTTATTTAAATATATCTCAAAAATTATATTAGATATGAGCATAAAAATAGTTCCATTTAAAAATAAACTTAAATGGCTTTTCGAGATAGGTCATTTGCTTAAAACGGACTTAAAATGAAGAAGTTATGATCTTTTAAAATTAAGTTTACAATTTTATTTTTGAGAAACAATTGACCAATCGATTTTGGATAGGTAAAGGTAAAACTTTTCATCAAAATCAATTGACCAATCAATTTTGACTATTTTAATGCATAGATAATAGCTATAAATTACTAATTTTCATTCCCAACTACGACTATAATACTATATGAGCTTCTTATATAAGCAAAGAAATATCAAATACAATTAAGAAAAAGCTTGAACTTTATCTTTTAACATCATTTCACTCTTTCTTTCATTAAAATCATGAACTAAGCTCTCTATTTGAAATTTATCTATTCTAGGAGCTTGATTTGTTTCATTCACTCTATAAAAAAGTTTGTTTGAGTTGATATTCATGTTATATCACTTTCTAACTATAAAGAGTGAGGTATTTTTTAAAAATTCTTTGAAAGGATGAGGTATCCTTTGTAAAGAGAAAATTTGCTCAAGGAAAAATAAAAATTTATAAGAAAGCTTCTTCAAGTGCCAAGTTAACTCTTAAAGAGGTAGTGGATTGAAGCACAAGCTTGGAAAACTTAGAGAGTGGATGTACACCATAGAGAAGATATTCAAGGGGGAACTACTATAAATCTTTGTGTTTAATTTTTCTACCTTTACTTTATTTACATTTGTTTATATGCTCTATTTTTTTTATCACTTGCTATGTGTTTGTTATTGAATTATTTTTCAATGCTTATATTGATGAACAGATGATTAAATGCTTAAAAAGGGTATATATCTATACATATGCTTATTGATGGTTTGTTTATGTAGTTGATGAAATTGCTAAATATATTGTGTTTTAACATTGATCTTAATGCTTGGATGAGTGAATGGTTGAAAAAGAATCTATTTATGTATATGCTTCTTGATTCCATATCTATGCATAATTAAATGAGTTACTTTGTACAAGTACATTAAATTGTTATATATTGTATGCAAACCTCTTCATTAGATTATCTTGAATTTGTTTCTTAATGATTTATTTATATATGATTGAATGAGTTAACTTGTACTAATTCTTTGAGTTATCATATCTTGAATGCAAACATCTTCATAAAGCTCCCTTGAAATTGTTTGAATTAAAATTATCCTTATAACTTCCCAAAATTAAATGTTTTTAAAAGAGAATTTAAAAAATAGGAAAAGTTTTCAAAACACCCAATTTACCCCCTCTTAGGTATGGATTGCCAAGGCTTATAATTTTTGTTGTGTAGTACTTTGTAAACTTTTGCTATTTTTACCAAAAAACTATAAATCTTGGAGGGGACCTATTAATTGGTTTCTCATAATATCTTATCTTTGCCTTGCTTCCTCCAATTTGGCAAATTTTTGTCTTATGCTATGAACTTGATTCCTCATCATTGTATTTATATGTTTGCCAAATGAATGTAATGAGTTTGAATTAATTTATAGTAGAAAATAACCACTTAGAAGGATACATTAAAAAAAAATTAAGGTCTTCCTTTTCATATCCTATAAGATCTAGTAGTATAAGATAAAATATATAATTGGAGTTTTAGTTTTATATAAGACTATTTACACCATGGTATTAAGATAAATAACTAATTATTAAAAAATTCTTTTAATTGTTCTTTCTCTTTTGTGTCTCTCACATATCTATTTTATTCAATTAAATACAAAAAAATTAAATTAGCATTAGAATTTTAATTTAATAATATTAGAATATATTAATAATACTTGTGTATAGTGTATATTATTGTAATTTTTACAAATTTATTATACATACATCCATATATATATATATATATATATATATATATATATATATATATATATATATATATATATATATATATATATATATATATATATATATATATATATATTAAAATACACACATGACATACCTATATATATGGATTTGTGTATATATATTGGTAAAACATGCTATATTATTTTATTATCATAGTGTAAATCTTTAATTTACACACACATATAATCATATTTTTTCAAAGATAATGTTGTGTAAGGATATTTTAGTCAGATTACATATTTCAAATTCATTTAAGATAATTTTATTAATTTTTTATATGTAAGTATTTTTTAGTTAAATTAATTATGTTTTAAGTTTATATATTCTTATACGATGCAATAATAAATAAAAAATTGAATAACCTTTTATAAACATTCATCTTATATAGTAATAGATTAAACATAATATATTATAATACTTTATCCTATACAATATAATACTATATTATTTAATAATCCTTATACCATACAATATGGTATCCAAACTAGGCTTTCATAAATATAGGATCATAAGGCTTTGCAAATGTTTCAAGTTTGGAAATAACATATTGAATCACTTTCCTTACAAAATATTTCCATCTATGATTATAATAATTAAAAGTGATGATACATATTTTAGCATATTTTAAAAACATATGATAATTAAGGAATATAAGAACATTGTGTAAATTATAACAAAAAAATTAGTGAACTAAATAGCAACCTAAGGCATAAAATTTTTGCTATCCTTAAAGAATTATTCCAATGCTCTTCATGTAGAGGTTGAATTAGCAATTCCCCTAGGATTCAATAGGTTTGTCTACTATGTTAGGCACAACCAGAGCAGGATGTAATGTAACCCCAATAAAAGTAGAAGAAGAAAAATGTTTTTAATTTATTATGTTATTTTCAAAATGAGAAATGAAACACATTTTTATAGGAGAAGAAGAAAATGTTTTGGAAAGCCAATCTACTAAGTATTGTAAATTTTTCTAGTGAACATTGGAAGTTGTTGCAAAGAAATTAGGAAATGTTTGGAACATTACTAAATGTTGAGGAAAATGTAGCAAACATCACTAGGAAATCCTAAAGACATTAAAATAAAAATAAATTGGTAAAATATTATATTTTCAGATAAGTATTAAAATGATCTTTTAATTTTGTAAAACTAACTTATGCCAAGCCTTACAAGATATTCACATACAGGGAGAAATCCACTATTTATACTTGTTTTAGCTTAACTCATATTCATTGTCACTTATCTTATATGAGTAGTCTTTAGACTTGATTTAATTAATGTAGGACTTAGGCTTTTTGAAATACTCCTATTTTTTACAACAATTCCTAACATTTTAAAAAGCTTTTAGAGAAACTATAAACTTTGAAAATATCTTGTTTAGTTCTTGTTTAAATGTAAATCATTGATTTGGTAACTTGTGGACTATGACTAAATCTAGAAAGTTATTAGTGAAGCATATAACTTCTATGAACCAATAATATCCCATTGTAAATTAGTGGTTTTATCAATCAATTCATATTTGAAAACATTTTCCTATGTAATATGGTTTTGCACTAATAGCCCATATGCACTCTTGGTAATAGCCCCTATGCAAGGAGATTTTGCACTCATAGCCTATATGCTTTTTGAAATATTCTTATTTTTTACAACAATCCCCAACATTTCAAATAGCTTTAAGAGAAACTATGAACTTTGGAAATATCTTGTTAGGTTCTTATTTAAATGTAAATCATTGATTTGGTAACTTGTGGACCATGGTCTAAATCTAGAAAGAGTTATTAGTGAAGCATATAGTTTCTATAAACCAATAATCTCCTATTGTAAATTAAAGGTCTAACCAATCAATTCACATTTGAAAACATTTTCCTATGCAATGCGATTTTGCATTAATAGCCCATATGCGGACTTGGTAATTCATGAGTGTTTTAGAGATTTTGCCAATATCTCATAAAAGCACCCTTATTTCTCACTTATATAGGTGATTCATCAAGTGTACATTACAATTAAATATACTACCTATAAGGGCTATGGAATTCATTAAGAGCTTAACTCTCCTTCACTTATAATCTACAATTTAAAGCATTAAACACATAAATCATAGGAGGGACTTTTAATGTTATAATGCCTCCAAAAGTAGCATAGACTTGTTATTATCCATATGAACCTAATTCATGGGATTACCAATCACATAGGTTAGGTTACCATTAATTTTAATTTGTTTAAATTGAGTCCCATTCACCTTAATGTTTCAATTATTTATTTTCTACCCAAGGGTTTCATCAAAGGATTAGCTAAATTCTTTTCTGACTTCATATAATCTATGGAAATTATTCCATTTTTAAGCAATTGCAATTATGTCTCAATTTAATATGTCAATTTTTGCCATTAAAAGCTTTAATCTTTACGATGGATATTGTTGATTGATTGTCATAATGCATAGATACTGAAGGTTTTGGTTTCATACCTAATAGCATACTAAATAAGAAATTTTTTATCCACTCAACTTCACTTCTAACCATCTTAAGAGCCATAAACTCTAACTTCATGGATGATCTAGCTATAATTGTTTACTTGGATGATTTGCAAGTCACTACACCACCACCAAAGGTGAACATATAACTATTAGTAGATTTTGTCTCATCTAAATTAGAGATCCAATTAGTATCATTATATCCTTATAATACAACAGGAAATCCATTATACAAAATATCATAATTCATAGTACCTTTTAGGTATTTCATTATTTTAGTTAAAGCAATCTAATAATCCTAGTTAGGATTTTAGGTGTATCTACTTAATCTACACATAGTATATGTTATGTCAAGTTAGAAAAGTTCATTAAATGCATCAGATTCCTAATGATTTAAGCATACTTAGATTGACCAATCGAGTTTCCTATATTTTTCTTTAGTTAACTACTAGTATCATAAGGAGTAGTAATAAGTTTTTCCTCTAAGTAACCAAACTTTCTAAGAAGCTTTTGTACATAATGTTCTTGGATTAACATGATACCATCATTTTTCCTTATAATTCTAATACCCAAGATAACATTAATTTTACCTATGTCTTTCATATCAAATTTGATGATAAAAATATCAAAATTTAAGCTTAAAAAAGTTTAGTCTCACTCATTTTACTAAAATTGGTGCAAAAAATAAGAATATTATCAACATATAAACTTATTATCACACATTCATTATTTTCACATTTTGTATATACATATTTATTCACTTCAACACATGAAAAATCATTACTTATCAATATTTGATCAAATTTCTCATGCCACCATTTAGGTGCTTATTTTAGGCCATACAAATATTTTTTTTAATTAATAGACCTTATATTCTTATCTTAGGACCTCATAACCCTTAGGTTGTATCATATAAATTTTTCCTCTAAATCTCCATTTAAAAAGGTGACTTTCACATCCATTTGATAAATAACTAATATAAAAATAGAACCTGAAGCAAACAAAACACAAGTTGAAGAAATCCTTGTTACTAGTGCAAAAGTATCAAAGTAGTTAATATTTTGTTTTTGTATAAAATCTTTTGCAATCAATCGAGTTTTATATTTTTCAATTAAGCTATTAGGAAAACATTTCTTTTTAGAAATCTATTTACAACTTGTTGGCTTTGCTCTGGGAGGCAAGTCCATTAGTTCCTAAGTTTGATTTTATAAAATTAATTCAAGTTCTATTTTGATTGCTCCATCCTAAAATTTTGCTTCAGACAAAGAAAATGCTTCAAAATATGTTTAAGGATCATTATCAATAATAAATGTATAAAAATCATTTGTAAAAGAAGTTTCCTTTCTTTGTCTTTTACTTCTTCTCAAAGTTTCATTTCTTTATTCTAGATTAGACAAATATGTACTTAAAGGTTTTGTTACATAAGAAATTTTATCACATAGAGGATAAATGTGTTCAAAGCATTTAGTATTCTTTGTCTTTATTATTGTATTGTAGTCAAGCATATCACTTCTTAAAACAAGAAACCTATATGTAATACTATCACTTATATATCCCACAAACATACAATCAAAAATTTTTAATCCTATCTTTTTTTTCTTGGGTTCAAGCAATAAAACTTTAGCTATATGCCTCATACTTTCAGATATTGAAAATTAAGTGCATAACATTTCCACATCTCATAAGGTGTTTTCCTTGTTTTCTTATAAGGTATTTTATTTTATAAATGACAAGTAGATAAGAAGGCATCACCCACAAGTTATTAGGTGTACAAGAGTTTATTAATAAGGTATTTATCATTTCTTTTAGTGTCTTATTTTTCCTTTTTGCTACTCCATTTAATTTGGGAGAATATAGTGGTCTTTACTTATGTATTATTCCTTCCTTTTCATAAAAATCATTAAGTAATGTAAATTCACCACCCCTATCTAAATTAACTTTTTTTATTTTTCTACTTAATTGATTTTTAACCTTAACTTTGTATTGTTGGAACATGGGAAAGACTTCATCTTTATTTTTAATTAAATATACTTTAGTACGTCTAGAATAATCACTAATAAAAGTAACATAATACTTCTTACCACCTTTTATCATAGTTTGTTTTAAATCACCTAGGTTTGTATGTATTAATTCTAATAATTTAGAAGGTCTAAATCATAGATGTACATGTTTTCTTAAGCAACTTAAATTCTACACAAATTTGACATTTAGTCATGTTATTGGAAGTAAGAGCTGGTATTAATCCCAGTGTTTTCATTTTCATAACATATAAATTATTTACATGTCCTAATCTCATGTGCCATAAGTCAAAAGAGTCAAGTAAGTAAGCAAAACATGAAGCATTCTTCTTTAGAACATTAAAAACATATTGTACAAATAAACCCTAATTGTAATAACCCTTTCCTACAAAGATATTATTTTTAGTCATAGTAATCTTATTAGATTCAAATGATACTTTTATCCTAACTTTTCCTAACAGAGATACAAATATTAAATTTGTCCTAATATTTAGAACATATAGAACATCATTCAATGCCAAGGTTTTGCAAGATGTGAGTTTCAAAAAGAATTTACCTTTCTTAAATCACCAAGATAGACTTGATCTTTTCCATCTTTTACTAGTGAGTAAGAAATGAAGGCTTCCTTGTTAAGACAAATGTACCTTGTAGCACCAAAGTCCTCCATCCAATTTTTCACATTAGCCACAAGATGAACTTGAGAAATGACTACAACAATCATATCATTATCATTCTTATCTCCAACTAGAGTTGTTTAAGGTTTTGGAGAATTATCATTTCTTACCTTTTCTTTTTTGCATTGAGGTGCATGATGTCTAGGCTTTCTATAAACATAATAGTTTCCATGCTTTTTATTAAAGCTAGGATTATTCATTTTGGGCTTAAAATCATTTTTAAAGTTATGCTTAGGATTAGTAGAAAAGGGTTTATAAGTATACCTTCTATTATGTGAATTGTGTTGTACTAGATTTGCTTTTTTAGTCAATGCCTTTGCTTTAGTAGCTTGGAGTTTATAGTACTCATTTATTTATGTTTTAATATCTTTTTCATCGTTCATCTTTTAGCGGTAGAAGTTTCCAATTACAATTTTTTGTTTTCCAATATCCTCAATAGTGTATTTAAGAACCATGGATTCCCATATTGTTTTGGATTCCTTATAAGGAAAATAGATATTGAATAGTTCATCAAATAGTGTACTAACAATGGTGTGGTGGCAAACTTTATTGGCATATTGCTAATCTTTAGCATTTTGGTCATTTTATGTATTGGTAAGTGCCTATGCAATGCCGTGGATGTCTAAAATCGAAGAGAATCACTTTGACCATCTTTTGAAATTATGATTATCAAAGAATTTTATATAAAAAATGTTAAGGAATAGCTTTAAAGATGGTAGAGAGTGCACCATTTGAATAAAAAAGACAACAACACTTGGTAGAGGTGGTTGAAGGTAAGCAAAATTAGTTTTAAATTGGATAGCATCATTTATGGTAGCAAAATCAGTGTTATCAGCCAAAATTCCTTGAGATTGTAAATTATAATAACAAAAATGTGAACTAAATAGCAGTTTGAGGCATAAATTTTTCATTGTCCTCAAGGAATTATTCCTACACTTTTTGTGTAGAGGTTGAAATGATAATACCCTTAAGATTCAATAAGCTTCTCTATTGTGTTAAGCAAAACCATAGTAGGATTTAGGTAACAAGATGTAATGTAACCCAACAGAAGCAAAACAAGAGAAGTGTTTTATTTCATTATGTTTTTTTCAAAATAAGAAATGAAACATGTTTTTATAGGAGAGCAAGGAAATGTTCCAAAAAACCAATCTATTAAGTGTTGCAAATTTTTTAGGTGAACATTGGTAGATGTTGCAAAGAAACTAAAAAGTATTTGGAGCATTGCCTA
Source organism: Sindora glabra (assembly GCA_020226215.1). Lineage (NCBI taxonomy): Eukaryota > Viridiplantae > Streptophyta > Magnoliopsida > Fabales > Fabaceae > Sindora > Sindora glabra. The sequence goes on from JAIUCU010000353.1 coordinate 992,959, forward strand.
ATGTTAAGGAAAATCTGGAGAACATTTGGAATGTTGACAAATGTTAAGGAAAATTTGGCAAAATGTTACTAATAAATCTTGAAGAAGTTAAAATAAAAACAAATTGATAAAATATTAGATTTTCATATAAGCATTAAAATGATATTTTAATTTTTGTAAAAATTAACTTATGTTAAACTAAAAGGAATTTGCTAGATCCATCAATTCACCGACATGCTCATAACTTTACCATAATGACCTTAAGTTAATATGAATTATGAAAAAAAGAGTTTTGAAAAAGAATTTCAAGTTAATGAAGAATCTTTGAGGAAGGAATTATATTCATAAGAATTTTTATTCTTCAAATAACCTAGTTTTTAAACAAATTTCAAGGAATCTCTAAGACAAATATTCAAAATTGTTATTATTATTTCATGAATTTAATAAAAAAAAAATTTCTTTGAATGGTTTAAAATATGCTAAGAAAAATCAAATAGATTATCCTTTTAGAGACATGAACTCTATTAGTATGGTATCAAAAAATACTTAAGAATGGATTATAACCAAAAGTGAAAATTTCATTTTTAAGGTACCACTTCAAAAGTCTTTTCAAATGGAAAACACAATTTCAAAAAGATTAATCATTGCAACTCTTTTTAAGCAAAAGGATGTTGTTGAAAAGAAAGCTTTAGCTAAAGATATTGTATCTCTAAAGGAGTAGAATAGCTACATCAATAGGTATCTTCAAGATCTAGGACATTATCTCTTGAAGGATGTAGCTTCTTCTAGTTCTTTAGAGAATCCTCTAAATCTAAGAAGGTAAAAAAATCCTTTTTTCAAACCTTACCAGATCCCTTATAGTAAGAAAGTAACCTAGTCCAAAGACCCTATCATAGCTAGGATAGACCAAATGTTAGAAGAGCTTAACTAAAAACTAAGGAGAGCATATATTGATAAGTCAACCACACCTTAGTTAGCCAAATTAGTTACTAACAAAATGGTAAGAGTTTTTAACAATGGTTTTGTAATATTTTTAAAAGATTGTTAAGAACTAAATCCAATTAAAAAAGAAACTGATTGGAAAGTAACCTAAATGTTGTACTACCTAAAGGCTAGTTACATAAATTAAATCATAAAAGAAAAACCCCAAATTATTCAAAATTTTTACAATAAAAATAACATCTATGAATGGAACATAGATAGTAAATCTAAATATGAAATCCTTTATACCCTTCAATAAATGACCATAGTTAGCATAACTAACTAATTAACCCATAATTGTGATGACATAATAGTCATTCACTTCTTGGTAGCAAGGTTCATTGGTTAACTCAAAGGATGGTGGGATGAACATCTCATTGAAATAGAGAAAACCTAAATAGTTGAAACTATTAAATATGACCAACAAGGTTTAGTAATCCTTGAATCCAATGGTTAACCAATCCTAGATGCTAAAAATATCTCAATTTATGCCATCACTAAATATTTCATAAGAGATCTCAACCTATAGAAAAATAAGTTTGTTAAACTTTTTTCAAACCTTAAATGCAAAATGCTATCTAAATTTAGATAGTATTAAGATAACTTTTTAATAGATTTACTTTAGATCAGATAATAACCAACCTTTCTGGAAGAAAAAATTCTTTGCAAGTCTCCTAAGGTCTTTAGATGATAAATTTAAGGAGAAAATTAGAAACTAGTTTAATGGTCAAATTCCTTATGAATAGATTACTTATGAGCAATTAGTAAGTTATGTTTAGAAGATAGCCCCTAAAATTTATTGAAATGAGAAAATCCAAAGATAATTAGCCAAGGAAAAATCTTAAAATAAGAGAGAGTTAGGAACTTTTTATGAATAATTTGGTTTCATTTGTCCAAAATCCTTCAAACTAAAACATAGATGAAGAGCCAGATGAAACCAAAACATGGATGTTCATACTAAAATTGTTGGATAGGTCAAGTCTTAAGTCAAGAGTCTTTTATATTCACATATTCCAAATCCAACAGCATTCAAAATTGTTGAAACTGATGCATTTGGTTTAGATTATAGAGGTATCTTCAAACAAGTCTTGAATGGCAAAGAGCATATCATTGCATATGCATCAAAGCATTGGAATTCAGCATAATAAAGTTATTTAACTCCAAAAAAGGAAATTTTAGCAATTATCTTGTATGTACAAAAATTTAAATTAAAACTTTTAAACAAAAAGTTTCTCATTAGAGTTGATTGTAGCTCTACAAAATTTATAGTTTTAAACAAAAAGTTTCTCATTAAAGTTAATTACAGCTCTGCAAAATTCATTTTGCAAAAAGATGTTAAAAATCTTACATTAAAACATATTTTTACTAAATGGCAAGTAATTTTAAGTGCTTTTAATTTTGAAATCAAGCATTTAAAATATTCTTCAAATTCCCTTCCATATTTTCTTATAGGAAAATTTTTGTAAGGAACGTAGCTAGCACCCCTAGAAAAAAGAAGAATTTTGAAAATAGAATTTTGTTAGATGGCAAGCCATTTTAAGTATTTTTTTAATTTTGAAATTGAGCATTTAAAAATTTCTTCAAATTTCCTTTTATATTTTCTTACAAGAGAATTTTTGCAGGGAATGTAGCTAGGCCCCTTAGAAAAAAGGAAAGAATTCAGATCCTCTAGATCCACCTTCTTAAATTTCAAAACCAACATCTAATTCCACCTCCTTTTCTTCAAAACTAAAGCCAACTTCCAAACTAACTCTAATATCTAGAGAAGTTAATAAGTTAAAATTTTCTACTAAAACTCTATAAGTTTTTTCCTCCTAACTTTAAAAACCCCTTAAAATCATAAAAAAAATCTTAGATCAATATAGCTAAAGAAGAAAAAACTAAAAAGATAATCTTTAGCCAATCCAAAATTCTCTAGGCTATCACCAATTAAACAAAAACCAAATTACAATATCAGGAACTTCATCTAAAGTTGTTACAACTACAAAACCTAAAACTATCAAAATTACCACCAAATATATTAAAAACCTAAATGTCCTAAATATCCTTCAAACTAAACCCAAGTATTAGGCTAAGGATCCAAATGAATTCCTCCTAAAAGCTTTCCTAAAATGACGACATTTCACCTAAAAATTGTCTCTCCATAGTAGTGAATTTTGTAAACATATCTTAGATAATTCAAGTTTAGTAAAATTTGAATATAAACTAAGCAAGGATGATCCTAATTTGATGGCCAATTCAACTTTTAAGATTTTAAAAACCATAACTTCATTTAATTAGGGAATGGAACCTTTTAGGATAAAGAAATTCAAAAATCCTTTTCATCCGAATCTAATTTATTATTCTTACTAGGACTATCAAAAGGCCTAATATAATGCTATTTACTTCCAAAATAAAAATTTAAAACATTCGTAGTTGATTTATTTTCTTCATGACATCAAGTATCAAACATCGAATTAGTTTATTAAGTGGTGGAACATCTTTAGGCCAATTAAAGAAATTCTTCTAGCAAATATCAAAAAAAGATAGGAAACCTTTAAATCTTACTTTAATAACAAAAATCATGGCAATCTTCCTATACTTATTGAATTTTTCTTAAAAATAGGACTTATTTGGGCCTATTCCTGGGAATATCAACTTGGTTAAAGTCTTGATCACAAATTTTCAATCCTTCAAAGACAAGGATTTGTTAAATAGTAGGCTAATTTTAACCAATTTGCAAAAATAGAGAAATCTGAAGTTTTGGAATGGTTTGAAAAGAGGCCATAATTCCATAAATATCCTCAAGAATGCATTACTTAGTTCTTTCAAGATAAATCTCAATTTTCAGCAACTCTAGCCTCAAACTTAAATTGATAAGATTGTATTTCTTAATTGGAAGATATTCTCCTATTACTCAAATCTAAAGAAAAGGAAAAATCTCAAGGTTCTAATAATTCAAAAAAGGAACTTTGAGGATTTTGCTCAATCAAATGAAAAGAATTGCTTTAAAATTGATTTAGAAGACAATGGGAACTTTGATGATTTGACCTAAGTAATATGTTCAAAATCAAATGCAAATTCAAATTCTCTCAAAATTCTGCCATCATTACACAATAAAATACCTTTGGTGCAAATAGTATGATGATGTTCCCTTTCAATATTGTGTTAGCCTTACTAAAAGTAGAAGAATCTTTCAGCTTTAGTTAATGTAAAATCATTACTAAAATTAAAATTTTATAATAATAATAATCCAAATTGGATCATGTGAAAATATAACTTTATACATAAGAAAATAAAAAATAATTACTTGTAATACCTTAAAAAAGTAAGAAAATTTAAGAAGAAAGTATGGATAGAAAATCATCCTAATAGAACACACAATAACAAAATTATTTAAAATTTAGCTAAACCATAAAGATAGATTTAGGGCATATTTATTAAATTTTTTGTAAAACTTATATTATGCATTAGTATTATTTAAAATGTTAAGAAAAAAAAGCTTAACATTAGGTTTGGAAAACTTTTATGAAATTCTAATAGAAAATTAAGGATTCAAGTAGCTGAAAAATGGCCTGAATGACCCGAAAAACCTAAAGACTAAACCTAAATTTGAAATAAATTATTTTGATTCATTTAGTCAAATGTAATTTTTGAACAAAAAAAATTTTAGATCCAAAAACAAGGCCTAAGTGAGTAGAAGAAGCCTTGGTAATTTGGTAAAAAAATGCAAAACTATGGGCATTTATTTACAAGCTCTTTCTAGGATGTTATTTAGTAATTTTTAATTATTTTAGAAGAAAAATCTTCTGATTTCTCAGCCTAGAAACCATGCCTATGCATTACTATCATGAAGAAAATTTTAAAAAAATTTTAAATTAGAAAGCTTATGTTGAAAGTTTTAATAAATTAAGGTTTTGAAGGTTAAAATTTAGACATTCCTTGCCATTTTCTCAGCAAAATTATGAGCTTCCTCTAATCTCTCCACAAGGGTTTTCAATTTCTCCATGCATCTTAAGGGGTTCCAATTAGAGTCTTTAATTCTAGTAAGGTAACTTAGGGTTTTCTTCATATTTTTTCAAGTTTTTATGGCAATTTCCTTTCCTAATTTTTTAAAATTTGATTTATTTTAATAGATTTATTCTTGAGTATCTCTAAGAGATATTTGAAATGTTAAAGACTCAAAAGATTGAGATGAGTGGCATCTGCTCCTTATTTTATTGAGTTTTGCATGGAAGTTCAAGAAATTTAATGGTTTTGGCTATATTAGAAAAGAAATTAAGACATGGTGTTGTATTAATTAATTTTGATATTGTATAAATGTTAATATTAAAATATAATATTGGAGTTATGATTTTGAAATAAGCAAAAGATGATTTATAAGGTTTTTCCTTAGAAAATTGCTATAGGGAAATATAGGAAGAAATTTTGTCAAAAAGGTTATAAGGATGTGTTTTTGTTTGTCCTTTGGAATCATGGTTAGAAATGGTTAAAATTTAAATTTTTAGTGTATTAATGTTATAAATGATTTTAGGACATATGAGGAAAAAATTGGGAATTTTTTAAAATTTTTTAGATATATGAAAAACTAAGTTATAGACAAAATACTCAAATATACCAACTTTAAAACCTTGTTCTGTTAAGTCTCAGGTTTTGAATTATTTGATACACCAAATGATTGAGAAAAATTATAAAATTTAGTAGGATGTTAGTAAGCTTGTGTTAAAATTTGATAGCAATTGGTATTAATTTGGTTGCTTAAATGATAGATTTGTTTTTACAACTCTAGTGCTATTTGAATTTAGTAGCTTTTATTCATGTCTTTAAAGCATTAGCAAAGCCACAAAAACATTTTAAGAATGCCATGGTAAACTTAGAAAGCAATTAATTTTCATTTGAATGATAAAAAAATGACTTAAATTATAAGTACTAATATGGCGTCTTGCTTTAAACACCTTGTTTTAGTATGTGAACAATACTTGTAGGAAGAAATCATGAAAAATAATTGATATGTTAATGTAATATTATGGTAAATATTTTAGGATAAATTTTGATAAAATTTTGAATTAATTTGTGAGCATAAAAGAACTCCAAATTGTGGTATATACAAAGTCAATGGTAATGTTGTTATTTGAAATTCTTTTGAGAAATGTTGAAAATATTATGAATGTATACAAATGTTAATGATATGGAAATCATATTATTAGTTATTCATGTGAGCTAGGTGCTCTTATTAGTTTGAATGGGAAGGTTATATGTATATTTTTGCAAAATATTGTCAAGAAATGACAAAATATGAATATATGTAAAAATAGCTATATTTTATAGCAAAATTAGTATTTTGATCATACCTAATGAATTTCAAATGCATAATTGATGAAATGGTTAATATCTTATTATTATTCACTTTATATATGAACTGTGAGGGGGGAGATTTGTATCCTTCATAGAAAAGGAGAGAAGTGATAAGGGTTGGAGGGATAAGGTTAGAGGCTTAATGCTTAAGGTGGCAGGGAATAAAAGGTTGGACCGAAAATATAAGGAGAAACTTATATACCAATTGTTGCTATTTGTGTAATCTTTTAAGCATTACATGGAAAGGTTATAATAGACATAATAGAGTTAAATTAGATTAACACTTATCTTTGATTACTTGTTATTATGTCTTTGACTTATTGTGATGAGAACTCCTTAGGAATGGAAATGTATAGCCATTCAATGAGTATGTTAATACTCACATGATCTATTTTTAATCTTTGATTTATAGATTCTGAGCATGGTTCACCCAGGGATAACTAATATCTACATAAGAACCTTTTAGATGCCGTGAGGTACCTTCCTAATCATACTTTAGTATAGATTCCATATGTTTGCATTGGGGCCTCATATTGACTATTTTGTAGATCTTAAAAGGATAAAATCTAAGTCAAATCCTTTTACATTAAATCCTATTTTTCCATATCATTCGTAAGGGGATATAATGAGTAGTTCTAGTTTAGTTAATATGCTTGCTCTTCTACATTCTCTATATACAGAATTGGATCCTAAAAAAGATCCTGATTGGCAAATGATAGTTCAAACTAGAAGTTTTTTTTTTATTATTTTAGTGTTTGTATATTGACTCTAGTATCTTTATAAAATTTTAGAACTTTAATATAAATCTTTTCATATATGTGAATTATATTTTAATTTTCAAGTGTACGTGCCATAAATTTTATTTTCTACAAATGTTCATTATTATCAATAGCAAAGTTAAGTAGTAAATAGTTAAAAGTATCTTAAAGGCTTGTAAAGATGCTTTGTTAATATATTGAATACTAGTTAGATATCTTTACACTAGTCGTGATATCTAAAAATTAGGTTATGATAGAGTTAGAGCATGGTCTAGGATATTAATTAAAGTAAAATCAAAGGATGACCTAACTAGAATATGGAATCTATGGAACGTCGAAAAGAAAGTAGATATTAGTTATGGTAGATCCATGAAGCTTAATTAGTATTTTTCTTATTTCTTTCTCTAGAAATTAGTATTTGTTAATTAAATTTATTTGAGAGAATCATGGTTAAGAAAAGGCAAACTCAAGCTAAAGTGTCTTAAAGACCAACTAGGGTGCATCCAAAGGTATTTAAGCATGAAGCCTCTATGAATATACCCTTATAAAATGTGCATAAAGTAGAAAGAGAATAGCCTGAAGCTCTAGCTTAGGCTATGATGTTTCAACAAACTCTAGAAAAAGTCTTAGTTCAAAGCCAACAACCTTCTACTCCACCTCCAGCCCCACCAACATTGAGGTAATAGGTTCTTCCATGGCTTCCAAGGGAGTGGTTATAGATAGTGCACAAGTACCCCCTAATATATGATGGTATAGACTTAACAGTGGATTTCTATCAATTTGTAGACCAAATAGAAAGAACTTGTATATTGTTAGGATGTAGTAAGAATATGATAGTAGAATTAGTAGGTTATCAATTAGAGGATATGGCTCACTTTTAGTATGTCCATAATATCAAATCAACAATTATCACTAATGAACCAATCACTCGAAAGCAATTTCAAGATGAACTATGATTGCAGCTATCGAACCGGTTAAATTAAAATTTCTAATTCCTAAAAATATTTGTAGTAAAAATAGTGGGAACCAGGTCAAACCTCTAAAGATCCTTTTCAATAAGCCTATGTGATTATTTACTAATTATGTTATCAAATGCAGAATGCTACCTAAATAGAATGCAATTTATCAATAAACAGAATGCTATCTACTTATGCAATTTATCAAACACAAAATGTGCAGACTAAAGACTATAATGAAATAGAATTAAAAACAATATTGTATGTTGTATGTAATTAGAGACTATGCAGAGCAAGATGCAGAATTGGGGGTTAGTTGCACGAATTAAATGATTAATTA